>JAXGGT010001824.1:0-26532 GCA_035583425.1 Marsdenia floribunda | reverse complement strand
GATTGCGATCATAGGTTTCTTAATTTGATTTAAACGATTAAAGCTTCTTTGGGAGACGACCTGGTGAACACTATATTACTTAATAGTTTTAAAATTAATCTTGGCCCGTTTAACGACAATCGCAAATTTATCCTTTACCACCAGCTCTTGTCTCTGATCTCAATGTCAAATTCTTGGAGAAGTAGCATCCAGCGTATGAGGCTTGGTTTTGCTTCAGGTTTCTTCAGCAAGAACTTTAAAGCTATATGATCAGTGTAAACAACCACTTTAGCACTAAGTAAATAAGGACAAAATCTATATAAAGCAAACACTACAGCTAAAAACTCCTTTTCTGTAGTGGTGTAGCTGGCTTGAGCAAAATCTAAAGTTTTTGAAGCATATGCTATCACATGAGAAATTTTGTCCACTCTTTTTGACAAAACTGCCCCCACAACAAAATTTGAGGCAACACACATTAACTCAAAGGGAAGGTCCCATCTCGGTGGTTGAATGATAGGTGGGGAAGTGAGTCTCCTTTCCAGCTCATCAAACGATGCCTTGTAGGGGTCATCAAAGATAAAATCAGCTTCCTTTTGTAATAATCGTGAAAGAGGAAGTGCAATCTTACTGAAATCTTTGATGAATCTCCTGTAAAAACCTGCATGACCAAGAAAAGAACGCACATCCTGTACACAAGTAGGATAGGGTAAAGAAGCAATAATATCAACCTTAGATTTATCCACTCGAATACCATCCTTACAAATAACATGCTCTAACATAATTCCCTGCTCTACCATGAAATGACACTTTTCAAAATTCAACACCGAATTCTTTTCAATGCACCTCTACAAAACAGCTCCTAAGTTATCTAAACATTCATCAAAGGAAGTCCCATAAACAATAAAATCATCCATGAATACTTTCATACAATGTTCCAAAAGATCAGAGAAAATACTAACCGTACATCGCTGGAAGGTACCTAGAGCATTGCAAAGTCCAAAGGGCATCCTTCTATATGCAAACGTTCCAAATGGACAAGTAAATGTGGTCTTTTCCTGGTCCTTTGGGGCTATATGAATCTGGTAATAACCTGAAAATCCATCTAAGAAACAGAAATGTGATTTATCTGCTAACCGTTCTAGTATCTGATCGATGAATGAGAGGGAAAAATGATCTTTTCTTGTAGCCTGGTTTAACCTCCTATAATCGATACAAACTCTCCAGGTGTTTTGCATTCTAGTATGGATAAGTTCATTCTTCTCATTTTTGACAACTGTGATGCTTGTTTTCTTTGGAACAACCTGTACTAGGCTCACCCACTTGCTATCAGAAATAGGGTAAATAATACCAGCAGAAAGTAGTTTACTTACCTCTTTCTTCACAACATCTAGAATCATGGGGTTAAACCTTCTTTGGGCTTGCCTTACTATTTTAGCTCCATCTTCTAAATAGATCCTATGCATGCATGTGGAAGGATTGATCCTAGGGATGTCTGCCAGTGTCCACCCAATTGCTTTCTTATTATCTTGTAACAACTAAGCAACTTAGCTTCTTGCTCGGGTTGGAGATTGTTGGCTATGATCACTGGTAATTTATCTCCTTCTTCCAAATAAGCATACTTCAAATTGTCTGGTAAAGGTTTAAGCTCTAGTGTGGGTGGTTTTTGAATGGAAGGAACCATCCTTGTGGGTGTTATCTCTGTGATACATTCAACCTGTTCACTACAACACTTATCATCCACAAAATTAATAAAATCTGAATGAGGAACTTCATCATGCTGAGCACATTTCATATAATCCTTAATTACAGAACATGCATGACACTGATCAGATCCAAAACAGTAATGAGAGCAAGCAATGGTAACATTTAAGCCAATAAAATTAGGAAATGTAGAAAGCAAGTCAATACACACATCATCAACACAGAAATCCTTAGATGACAAATCTAGCATGTTCACTTGATAAACAGAATGATCCTCTGAGGGATGTTTCATGGCATCTAGAATATTGAAATGAACAACATTATCACCAAATTCCATGGTTAAAGTACCATTATGCACATTAATCATAGTTTTAATAGTTTTCAAGAAAGGCCTACCCAGAATTAATGGTGCTTGTCCATTTACCTTGTCATCTTTCATCTCTAAGACATAGAAATCAACAAGAAAAATGAGATTTTTTACTCTTACCAAAACATCTTCCAAGACTCCTGTAGGATATGTTGTACTTCTATTCGCAAGTTGAACCACTACACCTGTAGGTTTTGGCTTTCCAATTTGCAAGGAAGAATAAACATAGTAAGGCATAACATTTATTGAAGCAACTAAATCCAACATAGCATTAGTAAACTAAAGTTCTCATATAGTGCAAGGTATGGTAAATGTCACAGGATTCTTGCACTTGGTGGGCATTAGTGGTTGGATCAATGCTAACATATTTCTTCCCAAACTGATTTTCTCATTCCCCATTCAGCTTCCTCTTGTTGGTGCGCAATTCTTTTAAAAACTTAGCATATTTAGGAATCTGCTTGATTGGCTGTAATAAAAGAATGTTCACCTCTACTCTCTTGAATGTATCCATGATCTCTTTTTCCAATTCTACCTCAGCATGTTTCTTGGACTGAGTTATTCTATTCGGAAGTAGTAGGGGGTCTATGGGTGGAATCTATAACTTTTGGTTCATGATTTGATGTTTGGTTTGAAGGGAGCTGCTCATCATTCTGTACCAATTCTATTGAAGAATTTGCTGAATCTTTTAACTCCTTTTCGCCTCTCAAAGTAATAGCACTTACATTACCTCTTGGATTGGGTACTAATTGAGAAGGTAATTGTTCGGAACCTTAGCCTTTAATCTCATTAATGTGGGTGGTAAGTTGACCAATTTGTGTCTCCAAATTCTGAATGCTGGCTTCAGTCCTTTACTGGAATTGAAGGCTATTGGTTGCCAACTATTTCACTAAATCCTCAAGGCTAGATTCAAGTTTTTAAAAATATTGTAGCTGTTGTGGTTAGAATGGCCTTGTTTGCTGTTGTTGATTACTTGATCTCGGAAAATTATATCTTTGCTGTTGCTGTTGTCAAGAAGTGATTCCATACAAGTGATTCCATACCTCAGATTTGGATGCTCTCTCCACCCATGTTGAGGAAAAGTGATAATGGCCTACGAGGAAAAAACTCCAACACATGTCTCAATGTTGTCCTGCAGTTAAGGACATTGATTTGTAGGGTGGAAGGATAAGGTGCATATACCACAGATAGTTTGTGTTTACCTCTGCCCCAACGCTAATTGTCTCAATAAACATGTTAACTCCTCTATTTTATTCTTCATTCTTTGTTGGTCAGTGGACAATTGGAGTTCATTCACTGCCCTAGTGGTGCCTGCTACTCTGGTGCCAAACTGTTGTGCATTCTGAGCTATGTTTGCGATTAGATCCCTAGATGTAGTGGGTGTCTTGTCAACTAGAGCTCCTCCAGCAGCCACATCTATCATGCTCCTATCCATGAGTAAAGGACCTTCATAAAAGTATTGAATCAACAGCTGATTGCTGATCTGGTGATGAGGGCAACTTGCACACAGCTTCTTAAATCTCTCCCAATATTCATGTAAAGTCTCTCCATGATTCTGTCTAATGCCACAAATATCCTTCCTAATGGAAGCAGTTCTTGATGCTGGGAAGAACTTTTCTAAGAATGATTTCTTCAAATCATTCCAGGTTGTGATGGAAGTGGGCTGAAGGTAATAAAGCCAATCCTTTGCCGCTCCATCCAACGA
The DNA here is from genome assembly GCA_035583425.1 of Marsdenia floribunda. Classification (NCBI taxonomy): domain Eukaryota; kingdom Viridiplantae; phylum Streptophyta; class Magnoliopsida; order Gentianales; family Apocynaceae; genus Marsdenia; species Marsdenia floribunda. The sequence continues at coordinate 22,783 of JAXGGT010001824.1, read as the reverse complement.
AAAGGGGAATGCCCTAAGCTTAATCTGTTCCTCTGGAATTTCTTGAGACTTCATGGTGGAACAGACAATATGAAATTCCTTAAGATGCTTATGAGGATCTTCACCTGCAAGTCCATGGAACTTAGGCAACAAATGTATCAATCTAGATTTAAGCTCAAAATTAGCATTCACTTCCGGATATGTTATGCAAGTATATTGTAAATTCATATCAGGTGCTGCTAATTCCTTAAGTGTCCTAGCATCATTATTATTATTAGCCATGCTTTCAAAATTCACAGATTGCTCAAAATCACCTTCAAAACTATCTTGTAAATCACTAATAAGTTCAACAATAGAAGGCTCTATCTCTACCTTATCCTTGTATTGATGAATTCTAACTTGCTTATGAAAAGTCCTATCTATCTCTGGATCATATTCAACCAAATTACTTGTGCACAATCTAGTCATGCGACAAGTTAAATGAAGAACACAAAGATAGCAGAGAATTACACAAAAAAACTAATCAAAAACTTCAAAAACAAAACTGAACAACAATGAAAAACATGAAAATTGAGGGAAAAAAATACTTAAAAAATAAAAAAAAGTGGTCAAAACGATGGAATTGGGCAAAAATTTGGCCTATATAACGACCAAAGGTGGTGAGTATTGCTCATAAGACCCAAAAACCCTTGGATACTAAATTTCAGCTCAATCGGAGAACAAAAATCTGATGAACAGTAACCATGAACATATGTTTTTCAAACCAAAATTGCCAAAATATGCACTGAAAATAGAATAGAAAATCATAATTAAATATTAGTCAATCAATGAATTTCTATTCTAATTATAACGACTATTCGCTTACCAGGCAACAGCACCAAAATCTTGGTAAAGATTAAATTCGTGGTTGTTGTCAAACTGGCCAAGATTAATTTAAAACTAGTAAGTAAAATAGTGCTCACCAGGTCATCTCCCAAGGAAGCCTAAAAAATCCAGATCGAAAACAATTAACAGAGATGATTGTACACGATCAATTAACAATCGTCAATAAAACCAAATTCAATCTCAAGAAAATCCTATCAATCGATTAAACATTCAATATCATGCTAACGAAAACAAATCTAAAAATTCAAATTACAACCCGATATCAATGGCGTTCTTGAACTCTATATTTCCCTAGAAGCATCTTCCCCTAGATTAATTAGAAGATGTTTATGCTGCCATGATTTTCAAGAAAATCTCTCTGTTCAAATCGGGCCTCTCTTCTTTGATTTTTTCCAAAACTTTAATCTAATTTTTTTCTCCTATTTTTAATCTGCCTCCTCCTCATCTTTTAGGGTTTTCTTTCCTTTTCTCTTGGACTTCACAAGCCCCTTCAATTCTAACTCACCTAACCCGCATCTCTTGCATATTGGGCTTCACTAAAATTATAACATGAGGTTCATTCTAACTTCATTTGGACTTGGGCCTTAAATAGAATAAAAAATATAATTAAGAAACCATTTAATAATAATCTTATTAAAGCATAATAATCCAAATAACACATAAAAGTCCTAAGAATGGTAGAGAGATATATTAAATACTAAGCATAGAAGGTCCTAAATGTATAAATTTATATGTTATCAACAGGCTGTTCCTTTTCCAAAACTGTAGCTAACCTACTACGCTTCGGTTGGCTTGACACAGTCCGAATAGCCTTCCTCTTTTTCGAAGCGCCCAATGGCCCTTGAATGGGTGTTGCACTCACCTTTGCAGAGGTGACAGAAGGAGAACTCTTCTTCCCCCTTGCAGACATTAGCATTTGAATTACATTGCTTCCTACAAATTGAGAAGCCCCAAAAAGTTAGAAAATAAAGAATGAATACGAAGCTACTAAAACATAATTAAGAGAAAGTGTATATATTACATAATCTCTTAATGTTGAAAGGACCAACTGTATGCAAATGTGCGTCCTGGAAAATGGAGGAATTCCAGTTCTCCCCAATTGACCAAACAAAATCAAACCCATCGATTACTTTTGTCACTGATTCATCAACTCCTTCGGGGACATCATTATTCAAAGACTTACTATAATTCCACTGAATCATAATAGGACTGAGAGTCGGATGCCTAATTAAGATAAATTATTCTTTCCACCCATGAATGGTAGAAGGTGTCCTTAGAAGCTCCTTAGAAAAAGAACCAAGTCGATTCAGATTTATATAAGATTTACAACAAGTAAAACAAAAACTTACCGTTGCATTTATCACCCGAACGGTTGTAACGTTTCAGTAAAAATAGTCATTACAAACTCAACCCTTCGGGTAACTAATGTGTAACTGACGTCGAATAAACGAACAATTATGGACAATTATGGTAACTCACAAAATTGACCCACGATCAATTTATTTCTTCATTACATAATTAAATTTTCTGTCTATATATATATATGCTTATGGTGCTTATGTGCACCATTTTTACCAAATTGCTCTTAAAGGCAACACGAATTTAAATAAAAGATATTTTACTTTCTATAAAAGATTTTATTAGGCAGCTAAAACGCCCTTAAAAATATCTTGATAACTATCCACAATCGCTTTCCTTGCGGAACACTCAATATAATCTCCAACATTTGATTTTTATCTATCATAATTTTCCTATAAAAGGAATGAAGAAGGACCAAAAAAGGGGATGAATTTTTTGATATCCAATCTTTCACTCCGAAAACTCTCTCTCTCTAAAATTTTAAGAGTATTCTTCTTAAAGAGTATCTCAAATTTCAGAAGGCTTTTTTCTAAATCTTTTTGCCTTCTTTACTTCTCGGATTCAACACTTAGAATCCATTTCAACGTATTTCCAAGACAAAAACAACCTTTTCACACTTATTCTGAGAGAGAATCTTTATTGGAAAACACTTTTCCGAGCTACTTACATTTTATGCAAATTGAATTTTCCCATCGGGAACATTATTTCCCATCGGAATAGTCAATTTTCTCTCACACACAATGAGATATTCTCTATCTGATTTTCCCCAACATCACGTTCAAAGTCTCTCAAAATTAACTTTTAAATTACAAGTAATTTACTTAGTTTTTGTGTAATGCACAAGAGTCATTTGAACTCATGAAAATGAATCAAATACAACACTTCTTTCGAGTAACAATCGCTCCCTCGTTGTTAGATCTTCGACAGAATTTGAACTAAAGCACTCGAAATCTCTAAAATGAAATTTCAATTACAAGTAATGTACTTAGTTTTTCAAGATGTAATGACAAAAGTCAATATAAATCATGAAATGAAACCAATGGAACGCTTTTTTTGAGTAAAAATTTTCCTTTTTTGGTAGATCATTGACATATTTTAAACCAGAGCATTCTAAGTGTCTCAAAATGAACTTTCGAATTACAAGTAATTTCCTTAATTTTTGAATGTGTAATGCAGAAAAGTCATTAGGACTCATGAAAATAAATCAAATACAATGTTTTTTTGGAGTGAAAATTGTTCCTTCTTAGCTAGATCTTTGATAGAATTTGTGAACGAATGCATTTAAAATCTCTAAAAATCAACTTTCAAATTACAAGTAATTTTCTTCAAGGTGTAGTGCAAAAACTCATTATAAATCATGAAAATTAATCAAAAGGAACGCTTTTTTCGATTAAAAATCGCTCTTGTTTTCTAGATCTTTGATACAATTTGAACTAAAGTATTCAATATCTTTCCAAATGAACTTTCAAATTAAAGTAATTCACTTAATTTTTCAAGGTGTAATAAACAAAAGTCAATAGAACTCAGGAAAATGAATCAAACGCAACATTTTTTTGAGTAAAAATCGTTCATTCTTTGCTAGATCTTTGATAGAATTTGAATTAAAACATTCGAAATATCTAAAATGAACATAAAATTACAAGTAATTTACTTAGTTTTTCAAGGAGTAATGCACAAAAGTCATCATAAATCATGCAAATAAAACCAAAAGAATGCTTTTTTCAAGTAAAAATTGCGCTTTTTTGGCTAGATCTTTGATAGAATTTGAACTAGAGCATTCTTAGTCTCTCAAAATATACTTTCAAATTACAAGTAATTTACATAGATTTTGAAGGTGTAATGCACAAAAGTCATCAGAACTAATGAAAATGAATCAAATACATTGCTTTTTTTTTTTTTTGACTAAAAATCGCTTCTTTTTTGTTAGACTTTTTATGGAATTTGAAAAAAAAAGCATTCGTAATAGCTAAAAATGAACTTTAAACTTACAAGCAATTTACTTACTTTTTCAAGGCAAAATGCACAAAAGTCATTATAAACCATGAAAATGAATCAAAAGGAACTCTCTCCTTTTTTGCTAGATCTTTGAAAGAATTTGAACTAAATCATTCAAAATCTCTCAAAATGAACTTTCAAATTATATGTAATTTTCTTAGATTTTAAAGGTGTAATGCACAAAAGTCATCAAAACTCATGAAAATGAATCAAATGCAACACTTTTTTTGAGTCAAAATTGCACATTCTTTGCTGAATCTTTGATCAAATTTGAACTAAACATTCAAAATCTCTCAAAATGAACTTTCAAATTACAAGTAATTTACTTATTTTTGAAGGTGTAATGCACAAAAAGTTATGTGAACTCTTGAAAATGAATCAAACACAATGCTTCTTTCGAGTAAAAATCGTTCCTTCTTAGCTAGATTTTTTATGGAATTTGAACTAAATCATTTGAAATCTCTCAAAATTAAATTTCAATGCACAACTTACTCAGTTTTTATATGTGTAATGCACAAAAGTCATTAGAATTCATGAAAATGAATCAAATGCCACACTTTTTTCGAGTAAAAATCGCTCATTTTTTGCAAGATTTTTGATAAAATTTGAACTAAGGCACTCAATATCTCTAAAAATTTCAAATTACAAGTAATTAATTAATTTTTTAAGGTGTAATGCACACAGGTCAATATAGATCATGAAAATGAAACCAATGGAACGCTATTTTCGAGTAAAAAATCTCTTTGTTTGCTAGATGTTTGATTAGAATTTGAACTAAATCATTAGAAATCTCTCAAAATGAACTTTAAACTTACAAGTAATTTACTTAGTTTTTAAAGGTGTAATGCGCAGAAGCTGTTAGAACTCAGGAAATTGAATCAAATACATCGCATTTTTCGAGTAAAAATCACCTTTTATGTGCTAGATCTTTGATAGAATTTGAACTAAAGCATATGAAATCTCTCAAAATAAACTTTCAAATACTAATAATTTATTTAGTTTTTAAAGGTGTAATTTCCAAAAAGTTATTTGAACTCATGAAAATGAATCAAATACAATTCTTTTTTCAACTAAAAATTGATCCTTCTTTCCTTGATTTTTGACGGAATTTGAATTGAAGAATTTGAAATCGCTGAAAATGAACTTTTAACCTACCAAGTAATTTACTTAGTTTTCCTAGGTGTAATGCACCAAAGTCATTATAAATCATGAAAATTAATCAAAAGGAAAACATTTTTTGAGCAGAAATCTCTCATTCTTTGCTGGATCTTTGATAGAATTTGAATTAAAACATTCCAAATCTCTCAAAATGAACTTTCAAATTAGAAGTTATTTACTTTGTTTTTGAAGGTGTAAAACACGAAAAGTTATTTGAATAAAATGAATCAAACACAATACTTTTTTTTGAGTAAAAATCGTTCTTCCTTACTAGATCTTTTATACAATTTGAACTAAAACATTTGAAATCTCTGAAAATTAACTTTCAAATTACGTGTAATTTACATAGTTTTTCAAGGTGTAATGGACAAAATTCATTATAAATCATGAAAATGAATCAAAAGGAGAACTTTTTTCGAGTAAAAATTGCTCCTTTATTGATGGATCTTTGACACAATTTGAACTAAAGCATTCAAAGTCTTTCAAAATGAACTATCAAATTACAAGTGATTTACTTAGTTCTCCAAGGTGTAATGCACAAAAGTCAATAGAACTCATGAAAATGAATCAAATATAACATGTTTTTTTTCGAGTAAAAATTGCTAATTATTTGCTCGATCTTTGATTGAATTTGAATTAAATCATTCAAAATCTCTCAAAATGAAATTTCAACTTACAAATAATTTACTTAGTTTTTATAATTGTAATGCGCAAAAGCCATTAGAATTCATGAAAATGAATCAAATGCAACACTTTTTACGAGTAAAAATCGCTCGTTCTTTACTAGATTTTTGATAAAATTTGAAACTAAAGCACTAGAAATCACTGAAACTAAAATTTCAAATTACAAGTAATTTACTTAGTTTTTCAAGGTGTAATGCACAAAAGTCAATATAAATCATGAAAATGAAACCAATGGAATGCTTTTTTTGAGTAAAAATCTCCCTTGTTTTTGCTAGATCTTTGATTAGAATTTGAACTAAATTATTCCAAATCCCTAGAAATGAACTTTAAACTTACCAGTAATTTACTTAGTTTTTAAAGGTCTAATGCACAAAAGTCATTAGAACTCATGAAAATGAATCAAATGCAACACTTTTTTCTAGTAACAATCACTTCTTCTTTGCTGAATCTTTGATAGAATTTGAACTAAAGCACTCAAAATCTCTAGAAATGAAATTTCAATTACGAGTAAGGTACTTAGTTTTTCAAGGTGTAATGACAAAATCTAATATAAATCATGAAAATGAAACCAATGGAATGCTTTTTTTGAGTAAAAATTTTACCTTTTTTTTTGGCTAGATCATTGACAGATTTTAAACCAGACCATTCTAAGTGTCTCAAAATGAACTTTCGAATTACAAGTACTTTACTTAATTTTTGAAGGTGCAATGCAGAAAAGTCATTAGGACTAATGAAAATAAATCAAATACAATGCTTTTTTGGAGTGAAAATCGTTCCTTCTTAGCTAGATCTTTGATAGAATTTGAACTAAAGCATATAAAATATCTAAAAATGAACTTTCAAATAACAAGTAATTTTCTTATCTTTTCAAGGTGTAATGCAAAAAGTCATCCTAAATCATGAAAATGAATCAAAAGGAACGCTTTTTTGAGTAAAAAAACCGCTCTTGTTTTCTAGATCTTTGATACAATTTGAACTAAACTATTCAAAATCTTTCCAAATGAACTTTCAAATTACAAGTAATTCACTTAGTTTTCCAAGGTGTAATGAAAAAAAGTCAATAGAACTCATGAAAATGAATGAAACACAATGTGTTTTTGAGTAAAAATCACTCATTCTTTACTAGATCTTTGATAGAATTTGAACTAAAAGATTCGAAATATCTAAAATGAACATAAAATTTCTAAAATGAACATAAAATTACAAGTAATTTACTTAGTTTTTCAAGGTGTAATGCACAAAAGTCATTATAAATCACGAAAATGAACCAATTGAATGCTTTTTTCAAGTAAAAATTGCCTTTTTTTTGGCTAGATCTTTGATAGAATTTGAACTAGAGCATTCGTATTATCTAAAAGTAAACTTTCAAATTACAAGTAACTTGCATAGATTTTTAAGGTGTAATGCACAGAAGTTATTAGAACTAATGAAAATGAATCAAATACATTGCTTTTTTTGACTAAAAATCGCTCCTTCTTTGCTAGATTTTTGATGGAATTTGAACTAAAGCATTCAAAATAGCTAAAAATGAATTTTCAACTTACAAGTAATTTACTTATTTTTTCAAGGTCAAATGCACAAAAGTCATTATAAACCATGAAAATGAATCAAAAGGAACTATATCCTTTTTTGCTAGATCTTTGAAAGAATTTGAACTAAATCATTCGAAATCTATCAAAATGAACTTTCAAATTACAAGTAATTTACTTAGATTTTAAAGGTGTATGATGTTTGTGAATGAAATCAGATAAAAACTATTATCTTTTGAAAAAGAAAAGTAAGAGAAAATAAGAGAGGAAGTGTACTAAATCAAACAGTATGAAGGGAACAATAATTCCCAATGGGAATTGAAGGAGAATCCAGATGGGAAGGGTCTCCCCGAAGGGAAAAGTTTCTCGATGGAGTGGAAGGGGTCTCCCGATAGGGAAAGTCTCCTTGTGTCCCAAAGGAGTTTCTATGGCTTTCAAGGGAATCAAAGGTGTCTTGAGCCTTTTTTGTGTAAAAAGAGAAAGAATAAGAGGATTAAAGAGTGATTCTTATGTTTAAATCTCAATAAACTCTTCAAATGTATAAAAAAATTCTAATGAATTAATCCTTGAAATGGATTGATTAATAGAAAGAGAACTCCAAATAATAGAAGAGAGAGAAAGAGAGAGGGGGAGTATATGTAATCTGAGTCTCCCTGTTATTGTTCATGAACCTCCTCCTATTTATAGGAGTTGATTATCAGCATTAGGATATTTTAGAGACAGTTATGAACGGTTAATTAGGAGAGTTCTCCAAGTAATCTTCAGCTTACAGTTAAATATCTAAAATGTGACCAATGAAAAATATTCTTTAAAAAGATATTAAAATGAAAAAGGCTTTTAGCTTTTAAGCCTTAAATGAAATAATATATTTGAGAAGAATATTTAAAATGATGGTGTTGAACACACCAGTGTAACGCACAAAAGTCATTAGAACTTATGAAAATGAATCAAATGCAATACTTTTTTTTGTGTCAAAATCGCTCCTTCTTTGTTGAATCTTTGATAGAATTTGAACTAAAACATTCAAAATATCTAAAAATGAACTTTCAAATTATAAGTAATTTACTTAGTATTTCAAGGTGTAATGCACAAAAAGTTATTTGAACTCATGAAAATTAATCTAACTAATGTTGCTGAAAACACAATCAAATAAACCTCCTTAAGTTTTGAGGAGATGAAAATGTATCCTTGTGAGAAAAGCAGTATCCTGATGGGAAACTAATAATCCCGATGGGAATATCAAAGAGCAGCCTGGAAAAGTTTTTTTCAAAGAAGAAATCTCTCTCAATTATCTATTGAAAGCTAGTTAAAAGTAAAGAAATGGATTAAAAATGGATTCCAGAAGTCGAATCCGCTGGTTAGAAGGCAAGTAAAATGATGAAAAGGCCTTCTTAATGTAAGAGAAATCTTAGAGAAAACTCATGAAAAGGATGCTTGAGAGAGAAAAAGTATAGTAAGTAAAAGAATTCATCCCTTTGTTTGATCATGAAAACTTCCTTTTATAGATGAAAATTATAAGAAAGATATTTTTCGGCAGGTCAAGGTTCCTTGCCCTCCAAGTAAGCTAGGTGAAGCACCCAAAAATATCTTAAAGGGAGAATTTTATGTTGCTTTTGAGATGCTTAAACATGAGACGATTTTTAAGATATGTTTGCCTCAAGGGCATAAAATTGGTGTGGTTAGCACCATAAGCATTTTTTTTTAAACAAAATTAGAATAATCAAAAATTTTAAAAAGTAATATAATCTGACATAACCTTTGCTCTCAGGGGCGTAACTGTAAGAAATATGATGTATGGAGCACCATTTTTTTTTTTAAGAACAAAATTAGAAAATAATTTTCTGAAAACTCCATAAAATTATTTAAAGAAGTAGGAGTTATAATCATAGAGATCATGGAGGAGTCATAACTGATATAAACTATCAGGGCAGTTACCCGATAGAGCCGTTGTAACGGCTAGTAGACTGAAGGGAGATAACCGTTCAGGCACATTTACTAAGGAAAGTAACTGTTCAAGATGCAACGGTTACTTTGACTTATGTAAAATTTTCTTATAAATACGATGAATAGTCATTCACCTTCACTCACCTTTATTCTTTTTCTGCATTCTAAGTTATTCTGAATATATCAAACTGTCTTGCAATCTTTACTTTCTTTCTTTCTTGCTTTACGGCGAGTGGAGATTCACTGTCGGGTGCTTTCAGAAATATCCTTAACAAGTTCAAGGATTGATCTTAACCTTTCAAATGGAGAAAACTGCTCCTAAAAGAATTTTATAGACGTTCTTCTCACTGGTTTTCTCTTCTTTTCTTCTTCTTCTTCTTTTTATTTCAGATATGAGTCATGTCGCATTCGGGGGCCTTAGATAGTCAGAATGTGAGCGTTAGGAGTGAGAACATAGGCGATTCTCCTTCCAGTTCATCAGAGACCATAGTAGAAACCCCAGTTAGGATTACCCATCCTAGGACTCAAGGTATTCAGTCCGTAGTTGTAGGGGCTTCATTAGGTAGTAATCTACAGGAGACTTTCATCATAGAGGGAATTACTGTAGTTCGGGTTGGGGTTGTAAATTGTGAAGATGGGCATGTGTCGATTAGGTACTCTTGCCTGAATAAATTTTATGATTTCCCTTATCTAGATGAGTCTGCTGTTCGGGAGTCTTCAATTCATGTTGACCTGAAGGCTCTTAGGCCTCCGAACCCGAAACCAAATAAAGGAACTGAACCCAAAGACCCATATTTCTTGAAAACCACGTCAGAAGCTTTCCCGATAGCCATGACCCTATTTTCATATGACTTTGCTCCTAACTTTAAGTATCAGTATAATGAACATCTTCCCATCTGTCAAAATCTGAAACACCACATAGGTATGTATGTAGCTCCGCTGAAAGCTGGGCTTAGGTTTCCTCTGCTTCCTCTCATGGACGAGATATATGTGTATTGGCAAATACAGTTAGCTAACTGCCAATTGTATTAGAACCATTTTAGGCTTTGAAATATTATGTAGAGCCTGTGGCATACCTTCTAGTTTAGAAGTCTTTCGTCACTATTTTGCAATGATGCAGAAATATATTCTGAACATCGGTAGAGGCTAGTTTTATGCCCAGCGTCGTCCAAGAGCTAAGGAGCTTCTAAGGACACCTTCTACCATTCATGGATGGAAAGAATAATTTATCTTAATTAGGCATCTGACTCTCAGTCCTATTATGATTCAGTGGAATTATAGTAAGTCTTCGAATAATGATGTCCCCGAAGGAGTCGATGAATCAGTGACAAAAGTAATTGATGGGTTGGATTTTGTTTGGTCAATTGGGGAGAACTGGAATTCCTCCATTTTCCAGGACGTAATTTTGCATATAGTTGGTCCTTTCAACATTAAGAGATTAAGTAATATATACACTTTCTCTTAATTATGTTTTAGTAGCTTCGTATTCATTCTTTATTTTCTAACTTTTTGGGGCTTCTCAATTTGTAGGAAGTAATGTAATTCAAATGCTAATGTCTGCAAGGGGGAAGAAGAGTTCTCCTTCTGTCACCTCTACAAAGGTGAGTGCAACACCCATTCAAGGGCCATTGGGCGCTTCGAAAAAAAGGAAGTCTGTTCGGACTATGTCAAGCCAACCGAAGCGTAGTAGGTTAGCTACAGTTTTGGCAAAGGAACAGCCTGTTGATAACATATAAATTTATACATTTTGGACCCTCTATGCTTAGTATTTAATACATCTTTCTACCATTCTTAGGACCTTTATGTGTTATTTGGATTATTATGCTTTAATAAGATTAATATTAAATGGGTGGGTTTCTTAATTATATTTTTTATTCTATTTCAAGCCTAAGTCCAAATGAAGTTAGAATGAACCTCATGTTATAATTTTAGTGAAACCCAATATGCAAGAGATGCGGGCTAGGTGAGTTAGAATTGAAGGGGCCCGTGAAGTCCAAGAGAAAAGGAAAGAAAACCCTAAAATATGAGGAGGAGGCGGATTAATAAAAGGAGAAAAAAATTAGATTAAAGTTTTGGAAAAAAATCAGAGAAGAGAGGCCCGATTTGAACAGAGAGATTTTCTCGAAAATCATGGCAACATAAACATCTTCTAATCGATCTAGGGGAAGATGCTTCCAGGGAAATACAGAGTTCAAGAACGTCATTGATATCGGGTTGTAATTTGAATTTTTAGATTTGTTTTCGTTAGCATGATATTGAATGTTTAATCAATTGATAGGATTTTCTTGAGATTGAATTTGGTTTTATTGACAATTGTTAATTGATCATGTACAATCATCTCTGTTAATTGTTTTCGATCTGGATTTTTCAGGCTTCCTTGGGAGATGACCTGGTGAGCACTATTTTGCTTACTAGTTTTTAAATTAATCTTGGTCGGTTTGACAACAACCACGAATTTAATCTTTACCAAGATTTTGGTGCTGTTGCCGGGTAAGCGAATAGTCGTTATAATTAGAATAGAAATTCATTGATTGACTGCTATTTAATTATGTTTTTCTATTCTATTTTCAGTGCATAATTTGGCAATTTCGGTTTGAAAAACATCTGTTCACGGTTACTGTTCATCATATTTTTGTTCTCCGATTGAGCTAAAATTTAGTATCCAAGGGTTTTTGGGTCTTATGAGCAATACTCACCACCTTTGGTCGTTATGTAGGCCAAATTTTTGCCAAATTTCATCGTTTTGACCACTTTTTTATTTTTTAAGTATTTTTTTCCCTTAATTTTCATGTTTTTCACTGTTGTTCAGTTTTGTTTTTGAAGTTTTTGATTAGTTTTTTGTGTAATTCTCTGCAATCTTTGTGTTCTTCATTTAACTTGTTGCATGACTAGATCGTGCACAAGTAATTTGGTTGAATTTGATCCAGAGATAGATAGGACTTTTCATAAGCAAGTTAGAATTCATCAATACAAGGATAAGGTAGAGATAGAGCCTTCAAAATTGCATTGAGGCTACCTACATTGAAGCCTTCTGTAATGCCCTTCGGCCAGGTAGATATTCCAAGAAATTAAGCATTCTTTAGCCACAGATGAGCACATAACTATACAACAAAGTCATGAAATGGATCAAAGGTGAAGAACTAGAAAGGTCCAAGAAAGAATCTAGACGCATTAAATAGAAGAATTCTACAAAACTGATGGTCGTTTTGGTTCAAAAAGATAGTGATCTGGACATGATGATAACACCTTTGCAAAAGATCACAACAATAATAGATATTCTTCTAACAGAGACTCCTGCAGAGGCTATAATAGTTCTTCCCGATCCAACAACAACTTCGATCGATATCACAACAACAACGATAGGAACAACACTTGGCGGCATTTAAATGACAATTCCTTCACTCCACTCAATGCGTCACGAGCTTACATCCTTCACAAAGTAGAATCCTTGGGCATTCTACCGATATTTATTGCGAGCTCAAATTTCATTAGTTATCTTATCTTGGAAGGCTTTAAGTACAAATTTGACGATCCCAAATTTGTATTTTTCTTGTAGTGTCTGAAGGAGATATTGGAAAGGCTTGGATGGTGATTCTACTGCATGAGGGAGAGTACATAGTAGTGTTGTAATTTTGCTCATCCTTGGTCAGATCCGCATTTTGAAATTTAAAATAAAATTTCTATAGTTAAAATTAAAAGTTTAATTTTAAAATAAATAAAAAATTGATAAAAGTTTTAAAAGATAATAATTTTTTTTCCCAAAAACCTAGAATAATTTTTAATCGTAACTTGAAACCTATTTACACCAAAAGTCTAACATAAAAAAAGATTATCGAAAAACTTACAATAATTTTTAATCGTGACTTGAAACCAGTTTCCACCAAAGTCTAATAATTTGAAAATTACACCTACTAGACTCATTCTTCCCTTCTTCTTTCAGATTATTTCTATAGGTTTTCCATTTTTTAGAATTCCTATAAGATCAGTTACTAAAACTTTAGAATAACAGTATACGCCATATATATATTACCCACATCAATTGCATTATAATTTTACATCTATGTTGCTCTTAAGTCGTACTTTTTAATTTCTATATTGTGTTCTTCATGTATTAAGATTTTGATAAAACACCGTTATTATTATTTGATAGAAAACACTATTTATAAGAGGGCATTACAATAGAAGCCAGCAGTGTGTTTCTAAATGCCTCGCCGGTGTACTAACTGGTCTTCTGAGACGGCGAATTCGGTGTAAAAATATCAACTCGATGCTGACTGTCAAATGTCAAGGCTGTTAATTAGTTAGGCGGTTTCCACAAATATCTGGACGTAGTTTTTTTTTTTTTTTTTCCCTTACCCTATTGTACATTTCTTTATGGAAGCTACCTTAGCTTACTGATAATTCTACAGTTTTCACTTTAAAGGATCCACAAATATTTTTGGTTTTATATTACCTTCTTTGTGGAGGTTCTTAAACAATTTGTTCAGATGTCGAGGAACAGGGAAAAAACACGCATACTCTAAGTTTCTTTTCCCTTCTTTGAATCTTGGTATCCATTTTCTCTTATCAGTATATTGAAAAGATTAGAGTGTTTCATAATACAAGATCCAAGATGGCTGCAGCCATACCAATGGGTTTCCGTATGATATTTCATCCAACAAATGTAGAATTACTCTATTATTTACGTCAAAAAGTAAATAGGCAGGACCTTCCTCGCAAAATCACAATCCCAGAATTAATCTTGGATTTTTGTTCGGTTGAATCTTGGTGTAATATGTTCAACGTGCCTCATGAACCAAAGCTGTCTTACATTTTCACAAGTTGGTCCAAGACAGATAAGAAGGAGAAGGAGAGTGGAATCATCAAGGTTAGGTTATTGAAGGGGAGTTACTCTAAATGGAAAAGTTTAGATGAAGCTGAAGGTGTATTTGACGAAACAGGGACCAAATTGGTTGGAAGCAAAATTTTGTTCTCCTTCATGATTATCCTCTGAGATGTACATTTTTTATGACCGAATTTTCACTTGTATCATACAACCTCGGACCAGAAGATATATACAAAGATGTCATATGCCAATTACGCAAAGTAAACAGTGTACCTTGGGGCCTTTCAGGACAACAAATGAATCCGATTGTCACTCCTTCGATAACTAGAACACTGGAACTCTTCCCAACATTGATTGAACCACCTTAAACTCTATCCTTTTCATTTTATTATTATTATTTTTTTCATTTTTTCTTGGTGATTATGTAGTTACATGTCGAAGATAAAGAGAATGTTCAGGAACCCACAGTCCATGGATTGGAGGTGCCAAATGATTGGCTTGGGTTGACATAATCCCAGGTAACGTTTACTCTTCAATAAATCTATAAATTTGATTTGGAATAAGGCGATTCACATACTTTTCTTGTTAATTTAATTCTTATGTTACTACCTATTTCTGATTAGTTGTTATTATTATTATTTTCTTTCAGTTGGGATATGATATATTGAGATACTGTGGGTGAGTATCTTAATTATAATACTTATAATCTTAATTTTCTAATTATAAATTTAACTATTAATGTGGTTTTTTTTTTATGCTTTTACAAATGAATACACCGTACAATTGGAATCGAGACTTCTCAAAATAGACTACGAATGTGGGTTGTTTGATCATTCCACAAGTAGGCAGTATACCAGAAATTCAACATGTAGAAGATGTGTTGTAGATAGGGGTGGTAATCGTTTCAGGTTCGTGTAATCGTGTCGGGTTGAGTTAAGGTAATTATACTTAACTTGTGAACCCGAACCCGACCCAAACCCGAAATGACATGAAAAAGTTGAACCCGAACACGACACGATAATTAATCGTGTTAACCCGCCAACTCGATTATGACACGTAGACGATTCAAAACCATTAACCCGCCAATACGATATCGACCCGCTAACCTGATTATTTACCTATTTAACTTATAAAAATATAAATATTATGTAATTTATTTATATATAAAATATTAAAAATAAAAATAATTTAATAATAAATTAAAATATATAATAATAATTAAAATAAAAAATTAATTATTATTTAAACAGTTTATGCGGGTAGGAAACGGGTTACGCGGGTTTAACCCGTTTACAACCCGAATATGATTATCATTAAACGGGTTGACCCGTTCTAATTATCATTCGGTAGTTGGGTCAACTTCTAGACCAGCACATCCACCTGATCCTGATCCCGATCCCAATATTGGATTGTAGACATTCATGTATAGGATTTAAGTTTTATATTAAAATCTTTTATTTTGGAATTATTAAATACTTTTTATTGAATGAATTATTATATACTTTTTATGTAATGAATTATTATATACTTTTTTATGTAATGAAACATTTTGTATTTTGAATTATTTCTAATTTATTACCATATGTTACTTTTATTTTCTAATTTTTTGATATTTAAAATTATTTTAATTAAAATAATAAAATAAATGCATATTTAGGGTAGAAATGACAGATAATGACCCTCATTTTTTAACCGTAATTAAATTTTAATATCTAATTTAATTATAATTGTAATTGTAATTGTAATTTTTTATTTAAAAAATATCAAAAAGACGGCCATAAGCTGTCATATCTGCTCAATTTAAAAATATCTAATAAAATTCAAAAAAAAAATCCTGGGTCAGAAACGACGGCTGGCAGAACTTTCGTTTCTGGTACCAAAAAAAGGCAGTCACTAGCCATCGTATCTGACTCTGAAATTATTTGTTTTTTATTTTTTTTAATCTCCATTTGGACTTAAATACGACGGTTGAAGCCGCCGTATCAGGTACGAGAAACGACAGCTATATTTCACCTATTTTTAATTTTTTTTTTTGAAAAAAATCATTTTTTATGACGTTTTGGCCAACCGTCATTTTCAAGTGTCGTATTTGATCAAAACCAATGGTTTTGTAGCCGCCTTTCATCTGAAATGACGCGATTTTAAACAATGACTAAAAAATTGCCGTTAGGCCGCCATTTTAGGCAAAAACGACGACCAAGGAACTAGAAACGACGGCTCCTTGGCTAACGTTTTTGCCCTGGAATCCTGTAGTCTTATTTGCTTTTGGATTAGATATTTAATGTTTTTGGATTTGTTAGTTTTAATAAATTTGGAGTTGTACCCCTAGTTTTGTTTTGAAAAGGTTATAGAATTTTCTTGGAGTTTCTTTTGGATCTTATTTTAAAGTATTTAGACTTGATTATTTTCCTTTTTGGGAATATTGTTTGTGTTTTTAGTTCAGATAGAGACCTTGTACTCTTGAGGGAAACCTTGAGGGTACGGTCGTGTAATGTCTCAGTTTTGGGGCGTGACAAAAGCCTGTACAGAAATTGCGAGGAGGCCAAATATAATGTTATGGATATGAAAACTATAAATTATGGGTTGTGGATGGGAGGCGTGGATCATGTTTCTTCTGATCAAATTTTCTCCATCGTTAACCCAAGCTTGCATGATACTATAAATGTGGCGGAGGATGTACTAGAGCCAAACTTGGCTGATGGATTTCACAAACAGCATCAACTGGTGACGCATGATCACATCGTACTTGCTCCAGCGGAGGGTGGTTCCCAAACTTCGCCACTGATGGGGGATTCAGAGGATACGCCTCCAATGCAGGTAACTCCAAAGAAGCGTAATACTTCTAATTATGGCCAGGGAATGACACAAGGGAATAGAGTGAATGCTTCTAAGAAAAAGAAAATTTCAACGGCGGAGGTTGCTTGGCAACCCCGTTGATCGCCATGAGTTGTATCAGTTTGAATTGCTAGGGACTGGGGTCTCCTTGAGCAATTCACAATTTAAAGACCCTGGTAAGGTCTCACAAACATGCTCTTCTTGTTCTGAAGGAGACCAGATTACAAAGGCAAATTTTTCTTTTTTTGAAATGTCAATTAGGGTTTCATAAGGGCGTGATGGTGGATTGTGTTGGTTTTGGGGGTGGTTTGGTGATGGTATGGAGGGATGATTTGGATGTTCAGTTAATCAATCATTCTCAGGGACATATAGATATTCTAATAGACAATTAGCTGCTGGATAGTGTGTGTTTTCTCACTGGTTTCTATGGCCATTGGAATATCTCTCAAAGAAAACATTCATGGGAACTACTACAAAGGATAGGTGAACACTGACAACTACCATGGTGCTTAATCGGAGACTTTAATGAGCTGCTTTATGCTCATGAGACTACTAGCAAATTAGGATGTCCAAATTATCAATTGTAGAATTTTAAGAGGGTTGTTGATGCCTTGAACCTCAAGGAAATATTCATGGATGCTGCTGCTTAATTTTACTTGGTGGAACAAGCGCACAAGGGAGGCTTCCATATGTGCCAAGCTTGATAGGTGTTTTGGTAATCTTGCCTTTTTTTCATTTGCAGCCACGTAGTCATGTTCAAACGCTGCCCATGGTCTCCTCAGACCATCACGCATTGTATGTGCAACTAGAACAGCGGAGGAATACAGTTAGGGGGCTCCGTCATCGACCTGTGCGGTTCGAGCCTTGGTGGCTCAAGCATTACGAGTGCACCACAACTATTGTATCTAATTGGACAAATACCAATACCTTGACACCTGGCGCAATTTTGGATTCACTGGAGGGCATCAAAGTACATTTTCATGCATGGAGTGCACGGAGATTTGGAATTATTCCAAAAGAAATAAAGAAGCTGCGAAAGAATTTGTTGCAATTGGAAACTGTTGGGGGTACGGCGGCTGAAATTTGGGACATTCACACACGGCTTCAAGGATTAATTGAGGTGGAAAATGACTATTGGAAGCAACGTTCACGATCTAATTGGCTGATGTACGGGGATAGAAACACAACTTATTTCCATCACCATGCCAATCATCAATTAGAAGAAATGTGATCCACACCTCCCATCTACGACCCATAATTCATAGTTTTCACATCCATAACATTATCTTTGGCCTCCTCGCAATTTCTGTATCTGTGTCCGATAATCCCGCAAAGGAAACAGAAGTTGGGCAGCCACTCATATTTCAAAAGACCCACATGCATACTGCCATCAAGGGTAGCAACACACATTATCCGTTTAAAGGGTTTGGTGATCTCCACCATAACCCTAAACCGGAAATACTTTGTACCAAGTGCGTGGTCTTCACAGAGTTGCATAACCTTACAGGAATCCAAATTTTGAACTAACTTCATACCCACCTCCATTATATAGCAATATCAGGGTAGTCCGGTTAGCAATATCCAAAAGTACTCCTTGTCCAGACAATGTGAGTAGGAGTCGCCCTAATGCGTGGCCTAGCAAGTACTAAATTATTTTCATAATTCCATGGTCCATTGGAAAGGACAAAGTCAACCTTCTCCTATGTGCCGAAGAAAATTTGATAGACAAATCATCGATTTTTTGGATTGAAAAGGAACCACAACGCCACAATCTCCCCATAGCAGATTTGAACCCTTCAAAATTGATGGATTTGCTGCCATGGATGTGTACCAAGACACTTAGTTCATCTTCCTTCAAACCTTCATCAATGTCCTGGTCATCCAAAATAGCACAACCTGTTTCATCCTCACGCAAAGCCACATTACACAGTCGTTGTACAATAGTTTCATCCATCAGCTTCAAGAACCAACAAACAAAACCGCAGCCCAACACCAAACCCTAATGATTGATCAAACTCTCAGTGAAATTCCGATCACGCTGACCGTGTAACTGCAATCTCTTAGATCCGGAAATCCCGCACACTCAAGAGGCAACCTCGAGAGAAAACTCCCACGTATTGGGAGAGAAAAACGTATCACTTAAATTGTCTTGTAGATTATTCTTGGAACGACTTCTTTTAAAAAAATCTTTTTAATATATATTGTTTTTTTAATAAGAACTAAATTTTATTAATATCGTTTGTGTATTTTTAAGTGTGTTAAATTTAATAGAGAGTGAAATATGGCTATGGGGTAGTATCTCATCGAATATGATAATGGGCATGTTAATTTTGATTTGGTAAAGGATAGAACACGATTTTATATTCATATCATATTGGACATGTCAGTTTAGAATTGGTAGAGGGTGGATGTAATATTACATCTCAATTTTAAATAATTAATATAAGTATTTATTGAATTTATTAAATAATATGTATTTTATCATGGGTTAAACTAAAGTTTATCAAGAGTACAAGTGACTACATAGTAAATAACCAATAATCTTATTACTATAATAGGTTTTGGGCTATATGATGAAAATACTAAGACAAAATGAAATAATAAAAATGGAGAGACAAATAACGAAATGCGATTACACTGTAAAAAAAAAAAAAAAAAAAAAAGAGGCTTTTCATCATGATACAATATGCGATGGCTTACGAGGCCATTGTATTTGGGACTATATACAACTTTAATATATATTTGGGCTTTTCATCATGTTGTATTAGTCATCGTATATAGTCCAAAATATATATTTAGAGTTGAATTAATTATTTAAGTGGTTCAAAGATTAAATTTGTAATATATAGATTTTCCATATAAATTTTTAAAAATAATTTTATCATCACTATTTATATTATTATAATTTTTTTAATTGTTTATATATATATATATATATTTATATAATATCATTTAATTTACATAGATGAAATATTTTGTTGTTTATTTTTAGGTTATATATTTTATATATTTAACTATTTCATTATATTTACGATGTTTATTTTGTTATGCATTAAACTATGTTGTTTGTTCATAGGATTTCTCTTCTATTACATATTTAACTATGTCGTTATATTTACAATATTTATTTTGATATGTATTTATTTATATTAAAAAGTTGTATATAATGATTGTTTATATATATATTTGTGATTTGAATTTGTTACATGGAGTTGGATTGAATTGAAAAGGTTATTTTTATATTTTTATTTAAATGGAATAGTTATTTTAGGGTAAATTTTTTTTTTTAAAAAAAAAGAAAAATTTGATGGCCCATGTAGAATATAAGGTTTAATTAATGAAGGTTTTTGTCTTTCTATTAAAAAATAGAGTATATACGATTTAAATTATCGTATGAAATTCACTATAAAAGACTATCGAATAAACTCTATTATATGTAACGGTTCTTCAGTCATCATATAAAGTAAATATGATAGTTATTGAGTCATCATATTTTTTAACTACCTTTTTTTCACAACTGGTAAAATATCATTGTTCAACCATTGTACATAATATATATGACATATTTTCTATTCATCTAAGATAAAACTTTCAACACTATAGGGGAAATTCTTCCCAAAAATAAGATAAAAATAAATAAATAAATAAAAATTCTTGCCACTTACATTAAATCTAAAAGGTCAATTAATTCTATGTAGCTACTTAAATATCTTTTCCCTATGTTTCCTTCATAGTTCTTTTTCCTATAGTGTTTAGTCTTTATCTTAGATGAATAGAAATGTATATGAATCTTTCTAATTTAGATATTATCTTATGAAAACAAGAACGTAAGGAAAAGATATGTGAGTAGCTAAATATAATTAATTGTCTTTTTGAATTCAATGTAATTGGAACGATTACTTTTATTAGGTGAATGAATATCCATATATATATATATATATATATATATTTTGATTGATTATTATTTATAAATTTAATTAGTATGAATTATCAATTGTGATTATAATTAAATTATTACTTTTTAAATATTATAATTTGTTATAAAAATAAATCATATTATTAGTTATTTGTATAAATAACAATAATAATTTTAAAATAAATAAATTATTATTATTATTATTTTTGAAACTTAAATTAATGTCAAGTTTTATATACTTGTTTGGACTTAAATCCTGTAGGATGGAGTATAGATATAATTTTTTCTTTTAACTTACCAAAGTAAGATCCAAAAAATATATATATATTTTAAAATTAAATTCCAAAACTAGTAATTATAAACTCGCACGAAAAAACTAAGAAATCACCAATGATTTATCGGAGCAAGAATGTTAAAATAACTTACTATTATGTAAATAACTAAATCAATTATTATAAATAAAACATTTATTACCAATAGCATTTTTTATTTTTTTTTTTGGTAAGTTTATTACCAATAGCTTTAATGTGTATATATATATATATATGTATTTATTTATTTCGAAGGTAAAGCTATTAGTAGCATGTCATCACAAATTTTAACTAATTTATTTTGTAGGTGTTAATTAAAAATTGACAACAATAAATTTTGAAATAAAGAAAATATTAATAGCTCGTTATTTAAGTATATACTCCTTGTAACATAAATAACTCTATATTGTCATGAATTATTATAATAACAGAGTAGACACCAAAAGATTCACCATAACAATAAATTCAAAAAATCAAAGAATTATAACATAACAATTTCTCCACCGGATAGATGTGTTTTATTTAACAGTACACTACTGAATTTAATAGTCTAATTTTATAAAGAATTGTAGAAGTTTATATATATATATATTAAAAATTGATAATGGTTAATTTATTTATTTAAAAAATTGTAGTTATTAGTACTCTATATAAAGTAATTGTAATTTTGATTAAGGTTTGCGTTTTGAAGGGTATTACATTTCGTAAAGAATGAGAAATGATTATAGGTTTGTCTGTCACTTTCTGAGAAAAAAATTAAATAAATAGTATTTCATTAAAAAAAAAAAGAAAAAAGCATGTTCCTGGACTACCTAAGAAATAATATATTTAGTACTTCTTCTTCTTTTTTTTTTTTTTTTTTTTTTTTAATGAAATATTATTTATTTAATATATAAATAAATATAATTTATGATGAAATTATCAAAATATCCTTTTTAATTTAATGAGTATGTAGTAACTAATAAATTTTTGTTAATTTTGGTCGAAGGACCAATTAAAAAAATAAAAAATAAATAAAAGGTCAAATTGTATTAAATTAAAGTTTTAAGATCAACTCGAAAAAAAAGTAAATAAATAAGGGATTGAACTGAGAAATTCCCCTTATTAATCGTCATTTAAAATGTCTCATAGAGGAAATAAAATCCTAATATATCATAATAAATGATAATCTCTTTAGATTTTAAATTTTAAAATAATAAAAATTAGAAACTCTAATATTATTTTTCAATTTGAAAAATTATATATAATTTTAAAATAAAAATAAATTAAATTTAACCATTTTTTTAAAAAAAAAAAAAAAAAAATTCGATGAGTCAGAGATTGTACAGAGCTTAACATCCAACAGGTGATTTTGAGTTCCACA
>JAXGGT010001786.1:13568-26559 GCA_035583425.1 Marsdenia floribunda | reverse complement strand
TATATATTGAATATTTATAGTAAGTGAGTGAATTTTTTATTTATTTTTTTGCTATTTCACCAGACATGAACAGTAACACGTCAGATTAGTGTCCAAACAAGTACAATTTTTTTTTTTGAGTTTAAGTGAAATTTTGAAAAAAAATCCTAGTCCAAAAACAGCCTTAAAGTCCAAAAAAAAAAAGTTAAAATCAACTTACCTATTCAAAGGCGTCTTTAATATATTTATAGAATTAAAGAAGAATAAAAAATCTTAATATAGAATGAATCCTTATCATTGTAGGAAAAAGGATTTAAAGGATTTAAAATAAAATTAAATTCTTATTATTGCAGGAAAAAGATTTAAAGATATTGAAATAAAATTAAATAAGATAAAGGTAATAATTATTATTATAATGTCCTAGAATAATAAAATAAGAGTAACGATTATTATCGCGTTCTTTAAAGAATAATAAAATAAGGGTGATAATTATTACTAAATTTATTCTAATTTAAATACAATTAATCTTCACAGTGAAGTTTTCTTTAAAAAAATTAAAAAAAAAAAAAAGTGTTAATTAAAAGAATTTATTAAAAGTGCATTAAAAATAATAATAATAATAAAAGTGCATTAATTTCTGGAGCAATAATATAAATAGGGTCGAGGGGCAAGTATAGTGACAAGTATTGGATGTTCCAAACAAAGAGGATGTCCGGTTCATCCATTTTATCCCTGTTTTAATAAAATTTTTGAAGTGAAAAGATTACTCTTAATTATTTTATTTAAATAGTAATTTATTAAAAAAAAAAATTCACTTCTTTAAAATTCAGAATAGAAAAATTTTCCTTCAAATACAACTTTAAATTATTCTTTTAACAAAATGTTATACTTGATATGGTATTGAAAAATAATTAATTATGAGAATAAAATAATAATTTAGTGGTATTGTTTATTTTGTTTAGGTAAAGTTTAAATATTTTTACCTAACTTATTAAGTAGAGGTTTTAAATTTGAATTTTAATAAGAATAATATTGTATCGAATTTCATTCATGTATTATAATCTTAAGGGTCTATTCACTATAATCTTAAGTAAATTTCTCTAGAATTAATGATTAATTTTTTTAAAAAAAAGATTAATTCTGTTCATATTTGATCATCCAGCCCTAATATAGATGGGACATGAGAGAATAATATAGGTTGTATTTGGATAGGCTTTAAACTAGAATTGAGTGGACAATGTTTGTCTCTAATTACCCAGCATTTTGGACACGTTTTTTTTTTTTAAAAAAAAATTTTGTCTCCCCAAAGACATACCTATAAAACATACCTATAAAGTTGTAGGTCCACCTAATTTAAAAAATATATATTATTAATAAAATCACTCTTGTACACATTTCTCAAAACAAACATTCTCTTACACACACAATTATTACACCTATAAAACTTATATAATTAACCTCGACTTTTTCTAACATAAAATTCAATTCAAAAAAAATGAGAGACAAGATTCATTATAAATGATAATTTGTCTCAAATAAACTAATTTTTTTAATTGAAAACTTATCTAAATATAGTCATATAAGCACTTCAGGAAATGACAAAAGAGGAGAGGACTAAAAAAAACTTTTACAGTAGTTGTGGAGTACTAGCCGGCCGGTGTTCCAACGAACTGACGGAGAATAAGGACAGCAATTGGTTTTTGCAGTCTGCAGTGGCGAAAAAAGGAAAAAGGGAAAAAGGTGACATCGGAATTAGCTGCTGCTAGCCTCTGTAGAACGGCCTGACACAAGACAAGGCCAGGATTAATTCAGATCTCAGCTCTTTGTTTTTTTTTTTTTTTTGCAGCCATTTTTTTAACATTTCAAGAAAAATTAAGCTATATTTGGACAAGTTTTCAACTGGAGTTGAGTGAAGAATGTTTGTCTTTCATAAGCCAGCACATTTAGATATAGTTTTTTTGAAAAAAAAATTTGTCCCTCCAAAAACACACTTATAAAACATACCTATAAAAGTTGTGAGCCCCACCTTATTTAAAAAATATATATTATTAATAAAATCACTTTCATACACTTTTCTCAAAACAAACATTCTCTTACGATAATCATTATACCTATAAAATCTATATATTTGACCTCTACTTTTTTTAACATAAATTTTTTTTTTAAAAAAAAAAAAATAAAAGACAATATTTATTTTGAATGAAAGCTTATCTCGAATAAGCTATTTTTTTTTTTTCTAATAAAACGCTTATCCAAATATAAGCGACAGATTCAAAATTAATTGGGATCTCAATCGAATTCCAAATTGTATTTGGATTGATCTAAGCAGATCATCAGAAAACATATTATTCTGAGATTTTTGTTAGCTGAAGTTCTTCCCTCCTATCCTGTGAAGGGCTGCTACTTTCAAAATAACCCACCTCATCCCTGTCTCTCTGCAGCTTTCTTTGCCTACAAAACAGAAAAGGATTAGAGATTTACTGATGCAAAATTATTCATCAGTTCCATGTTCATGATAAATGTAAGGGCAAAATAAGTCTAAGCTGTTGTTGTTTACCTCTTTCTCCCATTCGATTCTCATAGTTGAAATCAAAAGAAACAATGCATGTGCAAATAGAGCTACTATAAGTCCAATCCATAGCCCCTAATTAAGCAACATTTTTTAAAAGAAAGAATATATATATTACACAAAATTTCTTCTTCAAGACAGAAATGGAAGCAAAGCAGCTTATTGCTTATTAACTAAACCTTTCCTCCAGTATGGTACACAAAAGCTAATAGCAGACCAGATGGCAATCCAAGCAGATAGTATGCTCCCAGGTTTACTACTGCACCAATCTTTTGCCAACCGCATCCTCTAATAGTGCCTGAGAGTTGTTTTCTTGTTATTACAAAATATATATATATATATATCTTCTTGACTTTGAAAAGCTCAAATATCAGTGTAGAATGTTGAGAAATCTGGAAATTTTGTTAATTATCTATGAGTGGTTGGTTGACAGACCTGAAAGAACAGATTGGATGCCATCTAAAATGTGGGATCCTGCAATGAGAACCAACATTTTTCCAATGTATGCTACAATCTTTTTGTCTTTGCTGTAACAGTAACCCCATATTTTGCGCCCCAGAATCATTGTTGTTGCTGCCAAACTAGTTTCAGTAATGGCCATAAACACTGCAACATAAACTGCTAAACGAGCTACATTTGCTCTTCCAGCACCAAGCTCATTTGAAACTCTTATGCTGAACGGAGGAACCATGCATTTATTAGGAAATGAAATGAAGCTTTTAGTATTTAGATGTTGATGATTCATGGGATTGGAAATTTGTTTGTATAATAATCATGTATTTCACCTTATGGCACTGCTGAGTCCTAGTGGTATCATGTAAATCATGCTACTAGTGTTGAGGCTGGAATCACAAGAAAAGTGTTCATGAATAATGGTTTACAATACATGACAGAACCATGTTAGTCAGGTTTAGAATAACAAACCTGATAGAGAGAACTGATGTCTCTAATTTTGGATTTGGAAGAGGACCAGACAACAGAACCATCATTTCAAATGACCAGATCTCCAAGCTGTGTAAGAATATGAAGTAAAATTGGCTGCTTAATATACTATTTTTTTTTTTAAATTACTTCCACAAAAATATGGTTACAAGTAAAGTATCATGCAAGAAAGGACTTTGAACATGAGAAAAAGGATTGAAAAGAGTGAAGAAATTGTAAAAATACAGACAGTTACCAAACCATAATAGCAGATGGAATTGCAAGTCTAAGAAACGTTGGGATATCATTCAATGCCTCCTTTGAGAACCCTTTCCAAGTTTTCCCACATGATGGAGAAATTCTTACATATATTGCCAAGAATAACAGATTGAGCCAATAAGAGAAAGCATTGGCCAAAGCAGCACCTTTATTTCCAAGTCCTGATTTGAAAACTAGAATCCAGCAAATCAGTATGTGTAGTAGAGTTGTGAATCCAGCACTAACCATCATTGGAAAGACAACATTTTGCGCTTGCAAAAATCTAATATGGCATTGCAGTAGTGCATAAGCAAAGATACTTGGAATCATAAAACGTGCATATTGTCCTGCCTCCATGGATATTTCTGGATCTTGTCCAAGGAACTTAAGAATGCACCCTGTGTTGGCCCAGATGAATGCCAAAGGAACACTGACAAGTAGAAGGACAATCATGGCTCTTTGCATATGAACACCAAGCATATGATATTGTCTTGCACCATATGACTGACCACAGAAAGTGTCCAGTGCACTTGCCAACCCTGTCTAGTTATGGTAGCAAAATGGAAAAGAAATCACACCAAAGAAGAGTGGATTAATAGAATTAGCCAAGATGATTATTCACTTGTAAGCATAGAAAAGGTTGGAAATTCCAAGCACGAAGGGATCTTTACTGTTAATGACAAATGCAAGGAAAAGAAGAGAGATTGTTCGCAGACCTACAAATCCAAGGCCTATAGAGCAGATTTATCACAAGGAAGAAACTTTCATTATTAATCTAACACCAGAAACTTATTCATTTAAATGTTTCTCAACTGTTGGTATTGAAGGGGGGAAAAAACAAATTCAGTCAACCAAGATCATGCTTCTTAGCATACTATATAGAACTGAAGCTCAACTTACCATCAAGCTGAAACCAGTAACTGAAGCAAATAAGGTGGCCATTGAAGCACCTGAAAGAGCAAGCTCTCCTAGATGACCAACAAACATAACAGAGATCACTTGTAAACAATATATTAAGAGGTTGACCATCATTAGAGGTCCTGCTAATGCTAATTGCTTCTTCACTTCCATCACAATCTCCTTGCACCTTTGTCTGTGTAGTACAAACTCAGTTTCTTCAACAGATTGTTGAATCAATGGGACCTCCAGCCCTCGAACTCCCTCTTTTCTCTCCATCTAAATATTTCTTCAGTGTTCTTCTTGTTCCAGAGCTGATTTATTATAGTTTCTCCATAGCATTTAGTGAAGCAATATGTTTCAAAGAGATAAAACTGAGGGACTACAAAAATTGAGGCAAGAAATGCAGTTCATGTTTAGTTCATTTGAAGGGTTGAGAATCTAGCTTATCATTTTCTAAACTGGGAGATCTGTTATATAAATCTTTTTTTTTTGTACTTGGCCAATAAAAGAACAGAAAAAGAGGGGAAAAAAAAAGTTTATTTCTTGCATAGATAATTGTGTATTATATATGCATGACTGTATAAGCATATTGGTGGGATGCACTTAAGGACAGAGATTTCTTTCTTCTGTGAGCAGAAAGCTGCATGCAGAAAAGTTAATCAGCCACAATATTTTATTCTGCAATTATAAGTTTATTTTATTTTCATCTTTGAAAGCATTTATTATCTAACCATGGTTTACCTGGCCTTCTGTTTTCTTTTTTTTTTTTTTTCCTAACAAATACAATTTTAGAATGAAATAAATGAAAAGTAGTAGTGATGCAATCCAAATACAACCTCTAAAATTTTTTTTTATTATTATTCCTTGCAAACAACAAAATCGTAAGGAAAAATTTGACGGAAGTTGTTGGGACAAATTCAAGAACTGCCGGTGCTAATAATTTGTACTAAGGATTCAAAGTTCATAGTTGAGCTCCCATTTGGTTCTACTGCCTGGAGAGCAAGCTTTTCATAAGATACAATCTGATCCTTCAGCTTCTTCCCCTGTTCCTGCTTCAGAACCAGATCAAGAGCTCTGACTGTTGAATCTTTTGTAAAGCAACTGCCATCAATTCTCACCCCAATTTTCCAGACTTTCTCTACCATCCAAGTATTTAGTTGGTGATCTCCAAAAAATGGCCTCACGATTATAGGGACACCGGCAGTAATGCTTTCCATCACTGAATTCCAACCACAATGGTTCAAGAAAACTCCCACAGATTCATGTCTTAATATTTGCACTTGAGGTGCCCAAGCGACAATTTTTCCTATCTCACTTGTTCTTTCCAAGAATCCATCGGGTAAATGGGGTTTCATGTTGTCCTTGAGTGACCAGATAAAGGGAGTATTAGTTGCTTCGAGTGCTTCAGCTAATGCCTTTAATTCGTGGGGCGGTGGTGTTGCCACCGTCCCGAAGCCAATGTATGCCACGGTGCGTTTTCCGCGTTTGTCTAACCATGGAATGCAACCATATGTGTCTGGGAGATTTGCTGTTGGCGGTGGAGATGTCAGGTTAAAGGGGCCGACATTAAGGACATTCTTGAATTTAGACTTGAGATCCTCCACGATTGGAGGATCTAATTCTTCAAAGGAATTCATGGGCAGGGCATCTGCTCGATGTAATGTTTGTCCCATTTTATAAAGCATGACTGAGAAAGGCGATTCCAACCTTCCGAACACAACTCCGGTGGGTAAGTCACCGAGCCGTAGTTCAGAAAAACCCGGAACGAATGTAAGAATTTCATCTTCACGACCATCTATACCTGGAAATCACAAGAAAACAAATATTAAATAAAGTACCGATAGACCAGCGATTATTTAATAAATCGTCTGAAAGAAAGATTATGAAAGACTCGGTGAGTAGAATGCTCGGATAGGAAGAGATTACAGAATTAATGTTACCATGAATTAATCCAACAGTTTGTCTGATCAATTCAGTGTACACATGAACAGAGAGGGCGTTAGCTCCAGATGTCCAAACAGGGATCCAAGGAACGCCTAACTCCGCAGAAATCTCAGCAGAAAACCACAGAAATGCATCCGCCATGACGCAACTAACTCTCATCCCTATTACCTTCTCAGCCTCTTTCACACCTTTCTTGAAATTCTCCTCCGCCACCGCCAAGAACAGGTCAATATCCTCCTGTGGCTTGCCTAAAAAAACATACCCCTCAGGCACCCCGTCCGGTACGTCAAAGGCCGTGATGTTTTCAAATCCCGACATTAATCCAACAGAGAATAAGGAAGCATTGGACTTGGCAGTGTTGAAAAAAGAGAAGGTGACATCGGGTGCAGCCTTGGCTAGTCTGCGAAGAAGCCCTAGCAGAAGACCAGGATGTGTTGCAAATGGAAATGCAAGAACAGCGACGTGCTTTTCATCTAAACTTTTGCCAGCCATTTGTCACGGACTTGTTCCCTTAACAAGCTAACGTGCGGCGGCCTTAGCTCTCCTTTCTGCTCCTTACAGTAGCTAAGTCAGCCTCAACCATAAACTAGTGTTGTGTGTGCCAAGTGTTTGGCTAGGAAGGAAAGTAGTGAAGGCAAAGAGAAATCTCAAAGAAAGCTTTAGAACTCTTTAAATGTTTGGAAACTTACTTGGTTAGAATTGAGGGTCTCTACTCCTATTTATATTATTCCACCTCCTCAATGGACGGTGGTGATCATCTTGATCTAACGGTTAAGAATGATTCTCTAGAATATTTCATCTAATCTAGAATATATAAGTATACATTTATACTATTCTAGAATATACAAAGAATCTCTATACATATTTACAATATTCTAGAGGACTCTAAAGAATTCCGAATAAAAGGAGAGGGTTATGTATAAACACCTTCGATTTTCATGTCAAAACGAAACGGTCGTGACACATTTCTCTTTTTTTTTTGGCTTTCCAAGATGAAGTGGAAATTCGAAATGAACGTGAGATCGATCACAATTGATTCACAGGCTTAAAAAGAAAATGCCAGCGGATATGGTGAATGGTAGTTGAACAACGGTAAGTACAAAGGACAAATCTAAATGGCAGCTAGTTAACCTCCTCTACCCACCACATAAGACCAAAGTTTGTTCGGGTTGTAGTTGAACAATGGTAAGTACAGCGGACAAAGCTCTCATAGAACCGAGCACATCTTGTGACTAACTATTTATCTTAAATGAAAAAGTATTTTTAGTGAAAGAGATTAATCACTATGAATAACCTTGGTTCAAACAAAAAAAAAAAAAATGGATAAAGCCAAATGGCAGCCAGTTAACCCCTTTATCCCCGACAATAATACTCTTGATTTAGACAAAAAAAAAAAAAAAAAAAACGGACAAAGCTAAATGGCAGCTAATTAACCCCCGCTACCCCCTACATACGACCAAAGTTTGTTCTCATTAGTATGATTAATTAAGACTCATTTATTTATTAAATAAATAAATATAAATATTTTATTTTTTAATTTAATTATTATATAAATATGTATGAAATTATTATATTTATTAATATTTTATTATTTATATTTATATTTATATTTTTTATAATTTTTTAAAAATATAATCTATATATTCAAGAGTTTAAATTAATTTAAAATTAAATAAAAAATATTTTTAAATTATATAAGTAAATAATTGAAAAAAAAAAATCAAATAAAACTTTAAGTTCAAAAATTAATTGAGTATATTCAAATAATATTTGAATAATTAATTAAATAAATTTAAACATTACATGTTCCATTATATTCGATTTAATAATACTCAAAAATTAATTAAACTAAATTTAAACATTTATTCAATTCAATTATAGTTTTACTCCCACGGTAAATAAGCGCGTGATTGCACTATAAAATTTAATTTTAAAAAATTAAAA
The DNA here is from genome assembly GCA_035583425.1 of Marsdenia floribunda. NCBI lineage: Eukaryota > Viridiplantae > Streptophyta > Magnoliopsida > Gentianales > Apocynaceae > Marsdenia > Marsdenia floribunda. The sequence continues at coordinate 18,044 of JAXGGT010001786.1, read as the reverse complement.
ATAAATAATTTTTTTTCCTTAATAAACATTTCCTTATTCAATAGTATTTGGATTAGATTAATTCAAAATTTAATCGAATTAGACAAATTCTCTTAACAAATCAAACTCCTTACCACTTGACCTTCGGTTTAGTAGTATGACACTTTTGTTCCATGCAAATGATCATGGGTTCAATCTCGTTCACCCTATCCATATGTAATCTCACATATTACATTAAAAAACAAAAAAAAAAAAAAAAAGAAAGGAAAAAAGAAAAAGAAAAGAAAAAAAATACAAACAAACAAACTGCTTCCTTTGAACCATGATTGTTGGTGGAAGTGAGTAAGATTGCATTGATGATTTTTACACGTAGTTTCACTAGCTAGGGGCCTTATAGTTAGGGATGCACAGTTGTAGTAGGCACGTGGACCTTTATGGTAAGAAGAAATGGTAAAAGACGACCTTTATGGTACGTGTTACATGGGACGACTAGCTCAAACATGAATCAAATTATGTAAGTACACAATTCTAACCAAATTTAGATTAATCGGAAATTAGAAACCCTAATTTCCATTGCTGGATTTTGATAAAAGATACTTGCGTATGGGTCAATTTAAACGAGCTCGATCAATAATTTGTACCAAAGTCTGAAAGCTTACAGTTGCACTCCCATTTGGTTGTGATGCTTCCTGAGCAAGCTTTTTATAGAACATAATCTGATCCTTCACTTTCTGCCCTTGTTCCTGCTTCAGAACAAATTCAAGAACCCTAATGGTTGAATCTTTTGTGAAGTAATCACCATCAATTCTCACACCAATCTTCAAGACTTTCTCGACCATGCAAGCATTTAGTTGCTGATCCCCTAAAAATGGCCTACCAATTATAGGCACACCGGCAATAATGCTTTCCATAACTGAACCCCAACCACAATGGCTTAAGAAAACTCCCACGGAATCATGACTTAATATTTGCACTTGTGGTGCCCAAGGTACAATTTTTCCTGTCTCGTCACGACTTGTTCTTTCCAAGAATCCTTCGGGTAAATGGGGTTTCATGGTGTCCTTAAGTGACCAGATAAAAGGAGTATTTGTTGCTTCAAGTGCTTCCGCCAATGCCTTTAACTCGTGAGGAGGTGGTGTTGCACCCGTCCCGAAGGCGATGTACGCAACGGTGCCAGTCTCGTGGTTGTCTAACCATGGAATGCAACCGTGCGGGTCTTGGAAATTTGTTGAGGCTGTCAAGCTGAAAGGGCCGACATTAAGGACGTTTTTGAACTTTAATTTCAGATCTTTCATTACTGGAGGGTCAAATTCTTCAATGGAATTCACAGTCAAAGCATCTGATTTATGTAAAACTTGTCCCATTTTACACAACATATTCGAGAAAGGCGAATCCAACCTTCCGTGGACTACTCCGGCCGGTAAGTCACCGAGCCGCAGTTGTGAGAAACCAGGAACGGATGTAATGATTTCATTCTCACGACCAGCAACACCTACAAATCACAATTTAGTAGAAACCGTTCTTATACTTTCGAGTAATAGAAAAATTAACAAGAAATTCATGAAATGGATCAAATTTGATTTGCCAATAGCCTCTTTTTTAAATTTGCATTCTTTATATTAATGTTTCTATTGATGAAATGGATCAAATTTTCGCAACCATCAAGAAACAAGAAGAGATTAATTGCAGAATTAGTTACCATGAATTCCGACAATTCGCCTGATCAATTCAGTGTACACATGAACAGAGAGGGAGTTAACTCCAGAGTTCCAAACAGGAATCCAAGGAACCCTTAACTCATCAGCAATCTCACCGGAAAACCATAGAAAAGCATCCGCCAAGACGCAACTGACTCTCATCCCTATTACCTCCTCCTCAGCTTGTTTCACACATTTCTTGAAATTCTCCTCCGCTACCTCCAAGAACATCTCGATATCTTCCATTGGCTTCCCACTGAAAACATATCCCTCGGGAACCCCGTCAGGCACGTCAAAGGCCCTGATATTTTTATCTTCCGGCCCCCGCGTCGTCGTCGAGAATAAGGAAGCATTAGACTTGGCAGTGTTGAAAACGGAAAAAGTGAAATGGGGTGCGGCCTTGGCTAGTCTACGTACAAGGGATAACACCGAACCAGGATGGGATGCAAACGGAAATGCAAAGACGGCGATATGCTTCTTGCCTGAGTTTCTGTCCGCCATTTTCTTTTCTTTCTTTTTCTTAGAGGAAGTTGATAGATGATTAACACGATCGATATATCAAGGATATTCCAACTGGATTAAGAGAATGGCTTCTTGATACCGTTCTGGACAAGTCATTATATAATAAATGCTAGGGGGGAAGATATGTTATTTGGACAATTTTTTTTTTTTTTTTTTGAATCTAAAATCATATTAAGAGAACTTAGGGTGTGTTTGAATTACCATTATATTTAAAAAAATGGACAAATTTTTATTTATTTTGTTTGTAACTTTTTTAAAATGAATTTTATGTTAGAAAAAGTAGAGGTTAAATATATAGATTTTATAGGTTATAATGATTATGTGTGTACGAGAATATTTATTTGAAAAAAAAAAAAGTGTGTAATATTATTAAGAGACAAAAATTTTTCACTCGACTCTAATAAAATGGTGATTCAAATACAACCTTATTATTTCTTTCTCGAATGTCAATTTTAATGGTAAATCATTAGGGTTGGTAGTTTTAGAGGTCCACACAATTGCAACGTGGCAACATGGACAACCCCATAGTGAAATTATGAATGGCATATATTAGTCTTTGTATGTAGGTAGCTTGGTGTAGTTGCTCTCAAAGTTTAATTAACGTATACATGATCAATATATCAGTCAGTTATCTATCCCAAAAAAAAAAAAAAAATCAATATATCAGTCAAGATTTTTTTTTTTTTTTTTTAATTATTATTTTCTTTCTTTTCACCTTTTTAAATAAAAAAGTTATTTCACAAAAATTGATTATTTTGGTGATAGTAATTTTTGTTAAGCTTCGAAATCGAGATGTAACATCGATCGGACCTTCAAAATTTTTTTCAATAATACAAGGTCTCTTTTTTAATTTAATCTAAAAATTTTTTAAGGATAAATAGAAAAATAGACTATAATCTATATGTCCTTAAAAATAATATAAATAATTTTCAAAATTTTAAATCATCAAAAAGATACAAATCTATTATTCTCAAAAATTAATAACAGAGTTAAAGATGCAACCTTAATTAAAAAAAAAAAAAAAAAATTCCAAAGTCCAACTATAGCAGTTTCATTTATTCTTTTACGGATCACTACTTTTATTTGCAAGAAGGAAGTAAAGGGAAGGGAAAGAGCTAGCCCACTAAATAAACCAAATCATTTTCTTTCATTTTTTAAGAGCTTTAAAATATCAAAAGACAAATTTTTCAAAATAACTTTCAATTAACAATTAAAAATTTCCCCTTACAAAATTACTTTCAAACAGAACAAAAGGACAAATAATTTAAATTCAATTCTTACCTTCTTTTACATAGACTCAACAAGTATAATCATTCGTTAGTTTAACTGAATTTAGTCTTATCTGTTTATCCCGTTAGGCAGGTCAGAACATATAATAGTGAGAGCTTTTTCACCATGTTATCAAATTTGGAACATGTTCCTTCAACTAATTCCTAACGAACAATTGAGCCAAAAAAAAAACTTATATATCTTTTTAGTGAGAATTTAAATAATTTTTAATAAGAATTTTCAGAAAAATAATAATAAAAAAAATCATTATAAAGTTAAAAATTTTCAAAAAATAATTTTCGGAAGAAAAGAATAAAAAGAAAAATCTTTAATAAATAATAATAATGAAAATCAGGTCATCATAAAAGGTTTGAAGTCTTTTCTTTCCCCCCCCCCCCTTTAAAACAGGAGAAGAAGAAAACAGGAGAAAAAAAAAAATGTCCTTGAGGGAATTAAAAAAAATAATAATAAAATATCTCATTTATTCACTTTTTAATTACTTATCTTCAATTGTAATTCAATATCCAACTTATTTCATTCCTAAATTCCTTCATAAAATAAAATAAATCTTTAATTTAATATCTATTCATCCATCATAGTCTTAAAGGAATTAAAAGAAAAATCTACTTACCTTATTGATTTTCGTTAGTCGAATTTTCTCTAATCACTTTTCTCACTTGGTCTTATAAAAGATAATTACTAATTATTAAAATGTGATATAAGTAAAATTTCTTTCAAAATAAAATATCTTAACTATAAATACTAATAATTATGTAATATTAATAAAAATTTTAAAATTTCTTAATTGCCCTTAACTTGAGCCTGTGTGTTACAGTTTTATTTGTTTATAACTACAAAAAGTCATAGATTTAAATCATGTTAAGAGTGAAAAAAGCCTTGTAATTAAAAATGACAAAAAGTGTTGCTCTTGCGACTATAAAAAGTCATAAATTTCTTTTTTCTTTTACTTTTTTACATAAATGATTAAACTATCCTTTAATTTTTATAT
>JAXGGT010001786.1:0-13468 GCA_035583425.1 Marsdenia floribunda | reverse complement strand
GACTATAAAAAGTCATAAATTTCTTTTTTCTTTTACTTTTTTACATAAATGATTAAACTATCCTTTAATTTTTATATATATATATATATAAATAATTTTTTTTAATCAAGATATATAAAGGATAATTAATTAATATTAATTAAGAAATATTAATTTAAATGTATTGTGTAAAATTAATTAATAACAATAAATATTACCTTCATTTTTAAAGTGAAAAGCAACAAAAAAAAAAAAAAAAAAAAAATGAAATCTCTATAAAGAAAAACATGTAATATTGTTCTTAATTATTTTTTGCTTATGCTTATATATCTATAAAATGAAGTAATTTACACAAATATATGGATGACAAATCAATATATAAATATGTATGAGAACAAGCATCATGGATCATATATATATATATATATTTCTTTCTTTCTTCTTCTTTTTTTTTTTTTTTTGGTAATTATATATATATATAGAAAAATGAGTGAATTTGGTCTTCAATTTTTTTATTATTGTTGTGTTTAGTTTATTTATTTATTTATTTTTTATTTAGTAGGTTCCTAAATTTGTGTATTTGGTTCTTTTCTTCACAAAATTTAATTTATCCAAATAATAGATTTTGTGAAAAAAAATAATCAAATATATCAATTTATTATACATAAGAGACTTAATAAATAAAAAATAAAATAAAGAGACCAAACACATCAAAGACATGAACATAAGGACCAAATCCACCTATTTTCCTTATATATATATATATATCTATATTCAGTATGGCCGCTGATCGATGTAATTTCCAGGAGGATAATTGTTACAAGTCATGAAGACATCTCCAGTCTTACAGATAACTCGTGCACAGCCAACACGCTTATATATATATATATATATATCTATTTTCAGTATGGCCGCTGACCGACGTAATTTCCAGGAGGATAATAGTTACAAGTCATGAAGACATCTCCAGTGTTACAGATAACTCGTGCACAGCCAACACGCTTTGTAGCTTTCCAAACAATCTGCGTATAATGTCCGCACTGCTGTCCAGTAGCACAAGAGTTGGACTGATAATCGTAGAACTTCTCTTCATCGGCCCACGCTTTCACCGCATCAGTTGGCGTCCATGTCGACCCGCTTCCCCAGTATATGTTCTCCCCTAACTTAAAATCGCCTTCGGGGAACGAATGCATGACCTCGCAACCCGCAGCTTGCCTCTGTCCAGCCCACCATTTTGCGTACTTTTCTAGCTCCGAATCCCACGTCAATGGGGTTTCCCATTTCGCTGCCCTCACCAGGTTGTGTCGGAACAGGAATTCTATGGACTGTCCTATGCAGTTCCAGCACAGCTGCTTTGAGATTCTGTACACGGTTTCATTGTCAAGCTTTTTTTCGATGGTTATATCAGATGACAGTGTAGAAGATTTTGCGGAGTACTCGGCCGAGAAGTTGTTGTTGTTTCCATGAACTCTTGAAAATACGAGTATGAACAGAACAAGGACGATGCAGTGCTCATGACACCTCGTCATCATTTTAATGGAGTCTCCGGACAGCATTCAGCAACCAAGAAATGATCGGAACGGTAGTATATATATATTGGTTAGTATTTATAAACACAAGTCGAAGCTAGCTGGTAGTTACTGGAATATATAGGCATGGCAATATATATATATATATATTATAAAAAAAAAGTTGTTCACATGCAAGAATAAATTGGTATACAGTATAAATCAAAATGAACCCAACAATATGCATATTCTTCCTTGAATTTTGTGTCCCAATATTATTGATATTTTAAAGAAGTAATATGCTATGCTATCAAAACCATAATATATAATTTTCTTGGTTTCCTTAATTATGGTCTTAAGGGAACTCTCTCTATTAAAAAATGAGTTGTAAAAATTCCATTTGATTTAATTTCAAATTAATCAGCATTTAAAAAGGTTATTATCAAATATTATAAATAAATAAATATGAAAATCATATTGATATTAATTAATGTATTTTAATTATTAAAAATATATAGTAAAAATATATGATGTAATGAGAAAATAGTTTTATGAAACCAAAATATTAAATTTAAGAATATTTGAGTTTTAATAATTTTATCAGTGGAATGGAGAAAACGTTTTAATAATAAAATGATATAATGTATTTGATTACTGTGGTATTTATTTCCTTTCAGTTCTTATTGAAATAAATTATTTAAAAATATTTATTAAGATTTATTTGAATAATTTTTATCTTCAATAAAATTATATTGAACTTTTTGAGAGAATAATCATATTTTCTAAATTTAAAAATATTATTCAATTTTTTTTAAAAAAATTGTTCATTTTGATCATATAATTATTTTTTAAAAAAATTTTGAATTAAATCCTATATTTTTAATTTTATAATATTAAATTCTATAATTATTTAAGATATATGATTCGAACTCATAATTTTTAAAATTATAAATAAAATTATGACAAATTGAATTAAGTTATCTGGTCATAATTTGGAGAAGAATAAAAATGAATAATTTTCTGTCAAATTTTTCTTAAAAAAAATAATTATTTTATAGAAATAATTCAGTATCGAAATGGACCTAATAATTGAACTTACGTGGGTTGGTGCAGAGCCAATGATTAGAATTTTTGTGGTTTTTTTTTTTATTATTATTTTAATTTATTGGACGGTTTGGGCAACAGGTGGCAAATGTGACATAGAAAAGAAGGGTGGTATTGTCCATCGAGAGAACGATAAAATGAAATGATTTAAATGGTTTCGTGAAAAGGTAAGGCCCAGTGAAGCAGCTCTGTCGAGTCCGTGACCCATATATATATATATATAATTTTTTCTTCTTTTGTTTGCTTCTATATAAACTGAACTACCCGACATGCCCATGGTCCATTCTAGACCATTCCATGTGAAAATTCTTATTACTAGTAATTAACAAATTAATCTCTTGGTGGTTTTGCTCTGGCTTTTCGTTGTCCATAGAAGATTCTCATGTAACTCGATTTTGAATTAGTTGAAATTCAAAGTTATTATCAATTACGAAAGATTGAGGCAAAAATAATTATTTGTTTTTAAAGAATGGTCTGAGAATTAGGTTAGTAAAAATCAGTTTGACCTACGATAGGATAAATAAACTGATTGCAGACTTGATAATGATTGGCTTGGGTCAAACAAATAAAAGACATTCTCTGTTTGGCCTATGACATCGCTCTAAGAGTCCCCAAGTTGTTTTAAAAGCCTAGATCATCCTTCATGTTGGTTTAGATAATAGACAAGGAGATCTTGCCACAATTCATGTGCTTTTTCGTTCATACAAGATGAAGTCATTTGATAAGGCGATAGCGAAAGGGATATCAAGGATATCTAGTGTGATACCCTCATTCCACATCGTAAGTATATGTGGATATGTCATGGAATACAAACATGAATCGAGATAGTCATTGTCAACTCGAGATATTCCTTTTAGTACAACGAGGACCATGCCAAGTAGTTGAGCGTGGGTGTCGTCAAGCCCACAATTGCAGTGCGAGCTCGCAGGTCCGAGTCATGATAGTTAGTATCAAAGCAGGTAGCTAACTCGAATTATGGGAACTAAGTGCTACATCATCGTGACATCTAGGTACATCAATATAAACTAACTCCTCTCCAAACAAAAGTAAGTGGGTAAAAGCATAACTCAATAACTCTAGAGCAATAACTTTGGGAAAAGAAAGTTCATGTAAAAAAGGTATTTTTTCCTCTTCTTCTCCAATAGGAAGACTCTCAACCCTAACTTAATCATAGCAGGGTCCTCTCCGAAGACAATATCTTTGAAATTGGGACTTTTCTCTTGTATAGGTGCACGAGTTATCCTTTTTTGAAGAGTCTAACGCAAACTAAAGAGGAAATTTACATTTGATCACAACAAGTCACCATTTTCACTCTCTATCTAGTATGTGAGTGAAAATGACTGATAAGTTTCCTAAAATTAAGTTTACACATGCTAAGACATATTAATTAGTATTTTAGTTTTAGGGGAAAACAAAAATTGTCTAAATTTACCACATATCTCTTTCTATTAATTATGTCTCAATTTTTAAACACGTTAAATGTATGTTTTTAACTCTTGATTCGTATGTAAATTGCAGTGGCGATTATATGTAATGTTAAGTTCCAAGTGTTATGGTAAATAATTTTAGTATTGTGGGAAATTATAAGTAGTTTGATTTAAATAAATATATATGAAGAGTAATGTGCAATAAAGCAATTAGGGTTATATGTGAAAATAAGTCAATTAATTCTTTTCTTGTATATTAATTATTTTATTTTATATAACAAAATTTAGATACAACCAGTGGGCGTGCCGGAGTGGTTATCGGGCATGACTAGAAATCATGTGGGCTTTGCCCGCGCAGGTTCGAATCCTGCCGCTCACGTTTTTCCTCCTTTTTTTTCTTTTTCACCCCCCACCCCCCCCCCCCCCACCCCAACAAGGTTTTTGAATCGGTTGGATCAAATTGATTTTGTTTTTATAGAAATCTAAAAGTTTTCATTCAAACATAAACTAAATGTATAACAATAGCTCAACTAAAGCAATTAATTCAATCGGACAGATTATGTTATATATGTTAAAATTTTAATATATATATATATATATATATAATTAATTAATTTATTGAATTAATCTCATAGTTTTGAGTAGTTACTCTTGATATAGATTAAGCTTAAGTCACACTTGTACTATTTAACTTTTGTTCTGAATAAAATCTAATTTTGTCTTTTATATGATTTTTACAATAAATATCGAATTTATAATTTTGTATAACATTTAAATTTGTGATTTTGTATAATATTCACACAAACTTGTGCTTCCAAGGGCTTTTATCATATCCTTTTTTGTTTCATACCACGGAATGAATAAAAATGTTCATTTACCGTAAGAAAGAAAAAAGAAAGTTTGAAACTTGATGAGGGCATAAATATAACTAAACTATCTTTTAAAAAAGTTGACCAATGGGATTGCAGCACGTTCTATGGAGCTATAAATTGCGCGCACACACTAGAAAACCTAAAATTTAATAAAAATGTTGATGCATGTCTTTGAGCTCTTGAAATGAAGTGGTCCTTATTGTTCTAAACGCTAGCAAAAAAGTCTTTATGGAGAGGTTCTCTTTAGAAGGGTTATCCGATGGTCAAGTTAGTTTTGACAATGAGAAGGACTAGGTGAGTTTTCTCTGTTAAACGTGAGAAAACCCTAGAATATGAAGACGGTTAGAGTTAAGCGAGGAGAAAGTTTGAAGAAGATGAATAGTAAATAGTTCTTGAACGTACCCGGATAGAACTATCTCTTTGTATTTATACTTGATAAGTGATGTCACTTTTCCTTTTGAATGTAAGGTTACTTATCTCCATGTAGATGAAGCATGATCCCCTATAGTAAGGATACGTGACATCTACTCGTTAGAAAAAGATAAATCTCTTTTAGGATAATCGATTTTGACTAGACCGTAGCATGTCTTTCATGCATGCATTAAATGTATTCACCTACCTTGTACTTCATCAATAATATAATAATCTGAATCTCATTCATTTGTTTTGATAATTGGAGAGTGGGTTCTGACAAAAGGGAATGTTTGGCATTAGACTTGTTGAGGTCCACTCGACCTCGATGATGCCGGAAACAGGACGCGTTCAAAACAAATCCCACCCGATTGCATTAATTAAAATAATAATGAGAATTTAATCCGACCCTTTCATGTTAGCTATAACTCATTGGCTCTTCAATATATATAAGAAAAAGTTTCCAAAATTTGAAACCCTAGCTAATTAACATAATATTTAATTTTTTATTTTTATTTATCACTTATGAAGATTTTACATTCCTTAGGAATATACAAAAATTAAATGTATTTGTGTGTTTTTTTTAATGACTAAAATATCTTTTAATTTTAATTTTTTTTTATAAAAAATAAATCATTAATTAACAGTAATTGTAAATTAAATATTAATTAAAGGAATATTAAAAAAATATATATTAATAAATACTACATTAATTTTGTAATATTACAGGTAAAAATATCTTCTTGTCTTCTTGATTAATATGACAAGTAAAGAAAATCGGAGAAAGTATGTATGTACATGTATATATATATATAGTTGTGGTGGAGACACTATAAATAAAATAAATAAATAAGGGTCCGAAATTTTGCAGACAAAAAAAAAAAAAAAAAAAAAAATTATAATACAAATCGCCAGTTTTTATCAGTTGATAAAAATGATACTAGAACAAAAGATGATGAAATCATAAAACACATCAATCTGAAAAAAAAAAAAAAAAAAAAACAGGCAAAAAATGAACACGATTTTTTTTTTTTTTTTTTGCAGCACTTGATATGCATACGTAATAAATTGCTGCTTAATTGATTAAATTTTCTCATAATTAATTAGATATATAAAAAATTCAATAAGGTTTCTCTCCAATCCAATTCCCAGGTGGATCATAGTTGCAAATCATGAAAACACCTTTACCACCGAAACAGTTCACTCGGGCACACCCAACCCTCATTGTACCTTTCCAAACAATCTGTGTATAATGTCCACATTCTTGACCCCAAGCACATGAGTTAGACCAGTAGTTGTACCACTTCCTCTCCGACGCCCATGCGGTGGCTGCCTGAGCCGGTGTCCATCCGTTACCGCTACCCCAGAAAATGTTCTCCCCGTAAGGTCCATTTGAATGCTTCAAAGCACAGTCCCGTCGCCTCTGGTTAGCGTACCGCTCTGCGTAGTTTGCCAACTTCGTGTTCCACACCAACGGTCGCATACCTATTGTAGACCGTGCTGCATTCTGAGGTGCCAAGAACTGGTTCACCAATGCTGCTGTTGTTGCTGCGTACGAGCTCCTTCTCTTTGGAGTGTATGCCTCCGACGAAATATTACCGGTTGAACTAATGATCAATATCAAGAAGAACATCAGCTGGATGAAGCCATGGATTAATGGCTTCTTCATCTCTGGAAAATTAAAATTAAAAAAAAAAAAAAAAAAAAAAAAAAGATATATAAAGGGGTACTGATGAGCTTCTCTGGGAGTAGTTGGATTTGTGGTTAAGGGGGGAGGGTGTCAACTGTGGGGTGGCACCCATGTTCGATAATGATTACCATATACATATATATATATATAGATATGTTTTTTGCAAAGATGAATAAATCTTCAGGAGAACTTTCACACTATTCAATTGTTCCTGGAGGTCCTTTTTTTTTTTTTTTTTTAAATGTATTTTTTAATTCAGCATACTTTTTGATAGCTACTGTTAGATTCATATAATATAATATTATATATATATATTCAAAGCCAAAAGTCTTAGATTCCTACATTCAATTCGACGGATTTATATTAATTTTTGCATAATCATTAATTGAGGTCCTTGATTCAAGCTAGTATAATGTCTTATCTAAAATAAGAATTATAGGCTGTAAATAAAAATTAATTGAAAAAATTATTACAAATACGCTGTGAACTTGATTCTCACGCCTAGAAGATTTCTGAGTGATTATTAAGTAGGAGTTTGAAACCCTTCACTCAATAACGTATTTTAAAACCATGAGGTATACTTGAAGTGTGTCAAAATGGATAGTGTCAATTGAGTTGTGTTTTAAATTCGTAAAGTGTACTTAAAGTGTGTTAAAATGGAAAATATCATTACAACAATAATGTATTAAATATATATATATATATATATATATATTGTGACCAAAAGATAACATTATATATAAGGACCACAAAAGTCATATTCTCGTCGTCCATCATATAGGTCTCTCTCAATAGTAGTTTTCGTACTCACACAAAAGCTATATTGGGAAGGATGATTTGGTTAGGGACCAGATTTTGTTTTTGTGTTCAGGAAAAGGGTAGAATTGATTTGACGAGAGCAGAAGAAAACACTCATAAGACAGTTGGTATGAGCATTGGTGTCATTTGCACAAGGTATCTCTATATATCACTCCCAAGAAAAAAAAAAAAAAAAAAAAAAAATTAAAATTGTATAAACACACACACACATACATACACACCTGTAAAAGACGAAGTCTTGGTTGTCAAATTACTTGTCTTTTTTTGACTGGATATGGTGGCGTTTCATGTAAAGTTCGTATAATGGAATGGTTTCTTCAAAGATACAAAAGATAGATAGAATCAACATTAGTTAATGATAGAACCATTTTTCATCAATTCATTAGAAAGCAAAGGTATAGATTTTTTTTTTTTTTTTTTTTTTTCTTCTTTTGGTATAAAAGATTATTCATAAATAGTTTGAACGTATACAACTATCTATTTTTTAGGAAAGACGCACATCAGATCTCTTAAAGATGTATGTAAAATATTGAATGATGTTAAATTGTATGCGTTTAAGAGACACACAAATTTTGTTCTAAATACGATTAGCTAAGTCAAGAAAGCGTAACTTAATTGATAGTAATCTTATTTATCATTCTAGAAATTATAAATTTGAAACATAACAAAAATAAAACATCTCAAAATTTCAAAAAAAAAAAAAAAAAAAAAAACGATTAGCTAGAATATATGAGACGGTATTTATTGTTAATTAATGTAACTTTTTGGTAAAAGTGAAGGGGTAAGTGAGATAGAAATGTTGGAGATGAGGAGGAGTGTAATTGCAGGCATGGAATGACTTTGTATAGGCTTAATTATGAGTGGGGGCAGTGTTATCATTTTTTCGTGGTTGTTTTATAACTAATTCGGGCGAATATTGCCGTCCCATAGACCCCTGACTCCGCCGAAATCAGCGTCGGTGACTGATGATTACCACCGCAACTAGCGGTCCTAATTAAAATATGCTATTTTATTAAATTTCCTTTCTGATCAGAAACAAAAAAAAAAAAAAAAAAGTCAGCAATGGGAATTGGAATTTCTTTTAGCTTCTTCTTCACTAGCTCTCTCTCTTTTTAATTAGAAAACCCTACCTGATCAGAAAGGGCTTTTAAATACTTCTAACTAGGTTAAGAAAATTGTTAATAGCTTCAATCATATCGTCAATAGAATTACAAATTTGAGTCAAAAAAATTCAAAAATTTCCAAATATATATATTTAAAAGACAGTAGATATTTAATATAAAAATAAGAATTATTTTGGTAAAATTATCTTTGGCTCATAAATAAGAATTCTACATTGAAATTCTAACATAATTTTTTCTACTTTTATATACTTATAAATGTATTAATTGGCAATTAAGAAAGTATATAGATAGTCCTTTTTTTTCAGCTGACTTAAGGTCTTGGACCCTCGAAAAGAAGGTGAGAAGGACCCTTAAGAATAAGGTAGTAGTTCAATGGTGTGGTTCCCCTTGTTTAGGTGTTTCCGTCTGGCTTGTCAAGTGGAGAACCTAGGTTGAATTCGATCACCAAGGATGGTCTTATACCGAATTTCAGTCATGTACTATAGTCTTGAGGGTATATCCTCATAAATTTTTTCTTGATTAGTCGATAAAAATATCAAAATTATCAAAAAGAAGGACCCGCCACATATTACCTTATGAATTCTCTCAATGGTTGATTTTTGGGGCTAAATTGGATTCTCTCACTTCTCTGGACGTACGACGATTTCTGCTGGTGTAACTGTAATGATCATGTTAAAGGTGGGAAAGGATATACACATACATATATATATATATATATAAATGGGTGGCACCAGTTCATGGTGTTTTTGAAATTTATTAGGCAGTATTATTATTATTATAGCTTTTAAAATGAACTCTTTCCTAAACAATAATTTTTTTTTTTTTTTTTTTTTTTTTTTTTGTTTGTAACTTTTAATTTTAACGTAAATTTATGGTAATATTTAAGTTTGGTTAAGAATAAAGGAACATATTGAGACAATATTTTATTAGAATTAAAAATTATTTGTACACACTAAGTTTAGGTTAGAATTGCCAACTTATCCTATATAAAAATAAAAATTCTTTTGTATGTAAACAAAAAAAAGAAAAGAAAAAGAAAAAATTCTTTTACACATCTCATTATTGTGTATTTATAAATTTTCTTTACTAAGTACACTTTTTAAAAAAATAAAAAAGTAATTTATTTTTCATAAAATTGTTGACAATATTAATAAAGTTATTTTTTTTCGAATAATTCAAGCATTAATCTTTTAGTATCAAGGTTGGATTCAGATATATGATTATGTATCATGATGTCTTTTGAAAACTTTCTAAAATGAAATGAAGTATGATGATATATTTTAAATTATCAATGAAATACAATATTTAAATAAATTTTTAAATAAAGCAATTAATACAAAATTAATTATTAATCAACTTTTATTAAATAAAATTTATACATCAAGACTATAAAGTATTAGAAATGAAAAAAGAAATATAAATAAAATATTTTTATAATCTAAATTTATTAACTAATATAATATTTTTCTATATCAAATTTTTATGTTGATTCTAACATTGCTGCCTCTAATTATATGTATTAACTTTCTTTGAAAAAAAATATATATTTTTTTTTTACACATTCTATCTTATATCATAAATGTACATGGATATATTATGAAACATAAACATGAATGTAGGTATTCATTATCAATTTGTGGATGCTGCTAGACTCATAATTACAGGGCAAGCTCACAAGTTTAGGTTGTGAGACATTCAATTTCATCTTAAACATGAAAACTTGTCTCTTGGGTGGTGAGGCGAGTGTGATTGTCCTCTCTTGTTTTTGGTAATTTAATATTCTTATCGACTAATTTGGGAGGAATTTATGAGAATAGATCCCCAAAATAGTAGCACATGGTTAATATTCAATACAAAACCATCCTAGGTGAAATTTGAACTCAGGACCTCTACTTGATAAACCAAGTAGAGGCACAAAAATATTTAAACAAGAGAAGCCACACCATTAAACTATCATCTTGTTCTGAATTGTCTCTCCTTGGTAGCTATTTTTTAGTTATGAAATATCTCATCTTTAGCTGTGCTTGTTTCTTAGCGGGAAAACCTTTTTTAAAAAATAAATAAATAAATAAACTTTTTGTCAATATTTATTGACGGACCAGAGCGTGCTTGAATTGAAAATTCAATTCGAGCATCAAATTAATAGTCTTGCAACTTATCAAAATAATAATAATAATAATAATAGTCTTGCAAAACTTGAATGTCATATTCCATCAAGGAAGGCAGTCTGTCTTTTGTACACGGTAATAATAGCCCAAATTTCTTATAGAGCTCATAAAGATTTATAATGATTCTAGTCTATTCTCATTTCTTTTTTCTTTTTTTTTTTTTTTTCAATAAGTATTTATGGTAATAATAGTTCATTTGGGGGAAGATCCATATTATATTCAAATTTATTCTTTAGTAAGGACATCATGGTAATTTTATAGGACAAATATAATTATCTCACATTGAAATTTTAAATAATTTTTTTTTGGTAAGTGAAAAATTTCATTATTAAAAATAAAATATTACGCAAATGAACGATTTAAAATAATTCATGGCTATAGAACAAAACATCAATTTAAAAAATTTAAGTGGAAATAAAATACTCAACTCAACCTAATAAATTTAGGTGAGTCGAAACTAGATAAAAAAAAATATATAAAACAACACAAAAACAAAAATCATTATATCTAGATCTTTAATATTTCAGCCACCAACTGTGAGTTTCATCTGCAAGAAAGGCTTGATTTTATCTGCAGAAACATCAAAGAATATCTAAGAACAAGACAAAGATCGAACAAAGGGCGCCCAGACTTGTACTGGGTTTAATAAATATTTTTTTTAAATGAAGAAAAAAATTTTGATAACTAGAGATTATAATAGATCCGTGCATATGAACCGCAAAAGATGACAAAACTATAAAGAAAATAGATAAATTGATAAACATAAACAAAAACACAAATAAAAGACAATAAAAAGAAAAAGAAGACAATATAAAGTAGATCTCCGATAAAAAAAGAAACTCCAATTTCAGTTGGTGTTTCTCTCTTGGCCGAAAGAAGAAGGATGGAGGGAGGCATTAGGCAAGGCAAGGAAGAGAAGAGGAAGAGAAATAGGGTTTTTAGAGAGAGAAAGAGTAATTGTATAAAACTTTAAATACTTTTACCTTATTTTAATAATATATATATAATTGTAATGTTACTTTAAAAAAAAATGTTGACTCTAATCTTCATACTTTAATAGTTGTTTTATTCTATTTTGATTTTGATTATTTATTTATATGTGTAATTTTTTTCTTATTAATGGAATTTGTAATTATTTGTTAAAAAAAAACACTTAATATATAAATTCTACTGAAAATAATATTGTATTATTTTCTTTTTGAAAATAAATCTTCCTTTATTAATACAATATATATATATATATATTTTTCAGAGCTAAAAGAAAATAATGTTGTATTAATAAAGGAAGATTTATTTTCAAAAAGAAAATAATAATAATAAAGGAATGTTGTTATACTTAATCTTTTATCTTATATAACTTTTCCTAATTTTTTGATCCTCATCTTTTATTTGTTGCATATTTAATATATATTTTTTAAAAAAATTTAAACAATGTAAAATATTACTCAGTTTGTTGTGTCATTTATTAAAATTATTTTAGGTTAAAACAAAAGATAAAATAAAGAAAAATTGGAAAATTGGCCAATTCTTATATTAATTTTGTATGGACAAAGAGGTCTCTGTTTTTTTATTTTTAGATAAACGAATCTCATTCTTTTTTCGTTTGGACAAAGGAGTCTCTGTTTTTTATTTTTTGATAAACGAATCCCCATTTTTTTTTTTTTATTTAGACAAATGGGTCTTATGACTAATTTTTGTCCAAAAATACAACAAAAGAAAAGAGAAATTATGAGAAATTAAAAATAAAATGAAATAATTATCATTATAATATGTAGAATATAAATCATGTAAAATTTAATACATTTTTTCTAAGTAAAATTGGTCAAAAGAATCTGTTTGTCCAAAAAAAAAATTAGGATTCGTTTATCTAAAAATTATAAAATAGGAATCTCTTTGTCCAAATAAAAAATGAATGGGGATTTTATCCAAAAATAAAAAATAGGAATTCTTTTATTCAAACGAAATTAGTATAAGGACTAAAATGATCAATTTTCCAAAAAAAAAAAAAAAATTAAAGAATTAAGTTGTTAAGAAAAGAAAAATATTAAAAATTAAGTTCACCAATTTGAAAAAAATCTAAATAAAGAAAATTAGACAATTTAGTTGCTAAACTATTTTTCATTTTTGATTTTGGTCCTTCTTATTTAAATTTCTAAATAAAATACGTATAGATTATGTAGTTTCTGACCAATCATTTTATCAATTGTTTATAATTTTTTTTTTTTTTTTTTTGAAAATATTAGCCAATTCGATCACTATAATTAATCTTTTTCTTTAATTTTGACATAAATATATATCTATCTATTATATATAAGATTACAAGTATTGTTTCTAGAAGCAATTTTTTTCTAATGGCATTGTTGTTA
>JAXGGT010001739.1:0-26598 GCA_035583425.1 Marsdenia floribunda | reverse complement strand
AAGGCTTCCTTGGGAGATGACCTGGTGAGCACTATATTGCTTTCTAGTTTTTAAATTAATCTTGGCCGGTTTGACGATAACTGCGAATTAATACTTTACCACCCAGATGGTTTACCTTAAATTCATTCATAACACATAAACTCTAAAATTATTGAAAATACATAAATCTCATGAATGATCACTAAAATTTTACCGTGTAAACCTTGTTATAAATTGTCAATTTTTGGCTTTCTTTGCTCTGATATTTTGGTGGTATGTCGGCATAAAGGTTTGGATCCAATCATATTTGTTTTGAATATATATTCAAAACAAAATTACAAGGTGACTTATGAGGCTAATCTTGATCCAGTTGCAAGTGAGAATTATGGGTTGAAGCTTCATTTACTCTTCAACATTACAAGCAAAACATGAAAGGTCGTCAATCGGGTTGAATATGAACTACTAGATATCATTGTTTTATGGATGCTCGAAACTCAAATTCACCTTCAAGATGTGGTAATTGTCATATATCAGGACATAATAGAAGGACATGTCCTAACTTTTAAGAACAAATGCAAATTGAATAGTTTTATTGTACTCTTTTTATATTTTCCTCCAAACATTATATTATTTATATGTTTTCAATTAACTTACAATTTATGTACTTTCAATGAACATAGGGAGTTTATGTATTATAAATAATTTTAGAGTTGATGTGTTTTATATAAATTTATGTGCAATTTTATATTTTAAATCTAAATTCTAATTTTTAATCCTAAAATCCTAATTTAGATGTAAAACTCTAGCCTTAAATTTTTAATTTGAACAAGTATAAAAATTATACTCAAAACTCATATTACCTATACTTTTTCTATAATAAAATATTAGTCCAAATATATCACTATTAACATTTTAATAAAGTAACTTTATCTTTGATCATGAAAGAAAACAAAACATCAATATATTTTAAGTATTTTATCATATTCTAAAAAATAAATCCAAAATTTATCAGTTTAATGACCGATTGAGGAGTTTAAAAAATTATTAGAGAGATAGAATATAATTATAGAGCAAAAATGAGGAAAAATTACTATTTTGTCTATATCACACTCCCTTTTGGCGTTATAATTACTTTTCTATATTGCATATCAGACGTGCAATGCGATTTCTATATCGCGTATGTAATACCATTAAAGTCAATTTCACACAAGTTTTAAAAGTTAAGTCATTCACTGTGTGATGAAAAAAAGATAGACATTTTAATCAATAATCCTCAAAAATGAGAGAATAATTTTATTAATAAACTTTCCGATTTTTTCGATACAAGTTGATTCGTATCTTTCTTATATTATTTGATATGAAATAAAATGGTTTTCAGAACTCTCTATTATTAATGACATCATCGTCATCCCAATTTTAATTGCATCATCGATCTCTAGGTGGAGTCATGATGATAACTCTACTCACTAACTTCGAAAAATCGCTTCAAATTTCACGACAATATATCATTTCTTTTCTTTTTTGTATATAGTTGGATTTTATACAATTGAATATTGAATAAAATATGTATCTTTTAATATTTAATTAATTAAAAGTTATTTTTATATTTACTAAATATCCTTTAAAATTTTCAAAAAAAAAATATACTTTTATTTGAAAATATAGTGAATGAGATTCATACATATTTTTTAGATAATCAGTTCCTTATATTTTTTAAATTAATTAAACTAAAATTTTCAAAAAAAATATACTTTTATTTGAAAATATAGTGAATGAGATTCATATATATTTTTTAGATAATCAGTTCCTTATATTTTTTAAATTAAGTAAACTAACATGTGTTTTATTTTTAATTAGTATCTCAAAACCTAAAATTTAGGTATAAATTTAATTAGTTTTTAGATAATTATTAGGAAAATGAAAATCCTATTCCCTTTATTAATTGAATTTTTTTCCTTGTAAAAAGAAATTATAAGTTTTTTTTGTAGAATTAAAATAGTATCGTTAAAATGGAGAATCTATAAAATAGTTGTGGACATGATAACTTAAAATATCATCTAAAATATTATTTAAAACAATAATAAAAATAAGACATATATGAATGTAATTAACTTAAGAACTACCGTAATTATTTGTTAAGTCAATATTTATAATTTTTAAAATTATAAATTATAATAAAATTGATGCATATCATTTTATTCAATATAATATATATTGATGATGCAATTAACCCGCGAATCTAAAGTTATGAGTGAAAACAGTTGAAGAAATTGATCTTGAAAGTGCCAACGAACAATCACCACCTTTTGGAATAAAGATGGAGAACCACTTATAACTCAAGATGAAGTTGATATCTTTGAAAAGAATTCTTGAAACAGCTACTACTTGAAAAACAAGGCAAACTAGAGTGAGTTTCTCCTTTTTTGCCCATTCGAAGAGATTAGTCAGTAATGGATCAAATTTATTGTATTTATATAAAAGAAGTTTTACGTTTCTTGGCTCCCAAGTAGGATAGTATGGGAGGCTTGTAAGACAAGTTATGTTCCTTGTAATGCAAGTTTTATGAAAGCTCTAATGTATTTAGCCTTTGACTTATTGTAATATATTTATAGAATTAATATTTATAATTCTGAATGAGAGGAAAAATTATTATATATCAGAGTAACTTGACCTCTTTTCATCGTTATGTTCTCGTCTAGTTAGTCTGACACTTCAATTTGGTCTAGGTGAGACCTTAAATCTTCGGGTGAGGTGAGATGAATGTGCGAACTCAATGTGTCCGTCAATGACAGTTGTTTGTTAACCTTGTCAGTGTCATTTCCTTTTCACATATATATATATATATATATATATATATATTATAATGGTGAAAAGGATAATTTTTTTTAATTTTAATATAATAAATTTATTTTATTTAAAGAAAATTTTCAAATGATAAAATTAAAAAAAATAATTGTTAAAAGATTTAAATTTGACCTATTTTCATTTAGGTGATTCCTGGTGCCAACACGCCAAACCGGAAAAAGTGATAGATATTTCTTTTTTGAAAAATTCTCTTTACTAATACTAAGATTGAATATCAATTTTTACTTAAACGATTAAAAAATCTTATAAATTTGGTCAGAATAACTAAGTATTCAAAACAAAAATAGTTATAGGACCAAATTCTTCGGGTGTATTTGGATTGAAGGATTTTTTTTTTTTTTAGTTTGCTCATTTTTTTCAAAAAGAGTTGAGTAGATTGCGAAAAACGAAGAGTAAAATGGGGACAAATTAATCAGTTGTCTAGTAAGTGAGGGACAAAAATAATATTTCATTAGTGTAATAATGATATTGTTATTGAATTGATATATATTTATATATTTTTTATTAAGTGTAATGATTTTTTTATTAATTTTTTTGCTAAGTGGGTAGATATGAACAATGTCATGTCAAGTGGTGTCTAAACAAGTACACCTCATTTTTTTTGAGTTTGAGTGAAAAATTGAAAAAAAAGCTCCAATCCAAATACACCCTTAATTTTTTAAGATGTAAACTAAGTTCGGGAAATAAAAATAGTTATAGGACCAAAATGGAGAGTTTTCATAAAAATTCCTATAATATTTTTAAATTTTATTACACTGTACATTAAAGTTATTAAAATATTGTAATAGTAAAATTCAAGAAAAGATTGATAAGATTTTCATACAAAATTGTAAAATGTAAATTTTTATTCAAAAAGTACTATTTTGATATTGAAAGTTAATATAATATTTGTACTTGGAAAATTTGACATTTGAGTCACGTAACTATTTTTGTTAATTAACTAAGGTCCAAAATATTTATTTTTAACATGGTACGTCTTATATCTTTTTATAAGTAGGCTATTAAGTCACTGCAGCCAAAAATTTATACTTTTCGATCAAAATTCATCACATGCCAGGTTCTAATTATGATAATCCTAATAAAAAAATAATGACAATGGTATCAACGCCTTTTGAAAGCAATAAAATGCACAATAAGTATTCAAAATGCTACGGAACTCTAAATCCACTGGAGTTTAGCTTCTTAGCATTTGCGATGGCTTAGCCATTCTCTTCACTTCTCAATCCGGAGAGAAACAGAGAAAAGAACGATGTTTGGATCGTTTTCTCCCTCAAAAAATCATCACGTGCCCGATATATGATGATTTTGACCGAAAAGTGTTAATTTTTTGTCGAAAAGACTTAATAGACTGCTCGTAAAAAGATATAGGATTTATCAGGTTAAAAATAAAAATTTTGGACTTTAGTTAATTACCAAAAATAGTTGCAGGACTAAACCGACTTTTTACTTCAATATAAATTAAAATTACTAAAATATAGAATTGCAATATATTTATATATATATAATGGTAAGATTATTGCAAAAAATAGTAAACATATAATTACCATTTCTATAATGAAAGTTACTATATTCTTTTTATTTTTTTTACTATAGTATAAATTAAAGTTTTCAAAATATATAAATAATGGTCTTAATATATATATATATATATATAAATAATAAGTTTATTTAGAAAATAATAAAATTATTATAAAAATTGATAATTTTTAGAAGTTATCATTCTTGTTGTAAAAGTTACTATAGTTTTTATTCAGCTTACACTAATGAAAAATTAACTTACAAAAATTTTAGAATAGTAAGATTTGTGAAAAAATAATGGTAAGATATGTAAAAAAAAAATAGTAACTAGTAAGATGTATGTCTTTTTTTTTTTTTTTTTTCATCAAATTTAATAACTTACCATTTATTGTTTCAAACTTACCATTTTTATTTTTATATTTACTAAAAATAAGTAAAAGTTATTAATATAATATTATATTATTATTTTAGTTGGTTAAAATTTGTTTGTAACCTATTGACCAAGTAGCATGTCATTAAATTTATTGAGGTGTCATGTACAATAGATGTCATATCACTCATTAACTTGTTAACTTGATATTATAAATTATATAAATACACTTGTCTTTCGTCGATTGGCTAATTTAAAGTTACATGTAATGCACTACAAATAGAGTTTGCACCACAACATTATCCCCTACCTACCATAAGTTTTATTTTTCTAAATTTCAATTTGGATCGATTGGCCTCTGTTCCAAATGCAACAAATTCTTAAATTAAATTCGAATTAAAATTTTTTTAAAGACAATTACTATCCAAATACAATCTTATATCTTTATTTATTTATTTATTATTATTATTATTTTTGTCCCATGTCGCTTTTCTCATACATAAAGCTACCCTATTAAAAAAAAAAAAAAATGGAAAAAGAAAAATCATATTCCAATTAAAACAATTACTTCAGTGTGTTGGCGCCAAGAGTCCCCTAAATGAAAATAGGTCAATTTTAATCTTTTACCAATATTTTTTATTCTATTTTCATTTTTTGAAGGTTTAAATATGATTTTGTTACAAAATAAGGTAAATCAAATAAGAAAATAGATTCCAATATGAAACTCCCTCAATTTGTGTTGTATAATGGCAAGAGTCATCCGCAGGAACATATTTGCAGGTTCAAGTCAGTAATGGGATTGGTAACTAATGATGAGGCATTATTATGCAAGGCTTTTCCCAGTACTCTGGCTGAGAAGGCATTGACTTGGTTTTCAGCATTAAAGTCCAATTGTATTGACTCTTAGTCTGCCTTAGAAAAAGCTTTCCTCGACAAATTCAGCACTGTCGGAGTCATCCCGAATACCAGAGGCGATTTAGCTAATGTGAAACAGTGTGAAGGAGAAAGCATGCTGTCATACCTTGAATGCTTTAAGAAGGTGTATAACGAAATTGAAGGTCTCAGTGAAGATACGATGTTAACTTGTTTCGATGGAGGTTTTCGAAGTGCGGCACTATACACTGAACTTCAACTTAGGAAGCCTAAAACGTTGGACGAAATGTTCAGTGTAGCTCGCAAAGTTGCATTAGCCGAAGGCAATGCGGTGGAGGAAAGAGTGAGTTCCAAAAGCAAAAGCAGAACCAAGGTCGTACTCCACAAGATAAAGGAAAAGCGCCCGCTACTTCAGACTATGGAAAAGGGAAAAATAGGACCAGGAAGACAGAGTCATTCACTCCTCTTACAGTGGTAAAAGAGGATTTGATTTTGGTTTTGAAGGAAAAGTATGGGGTACAAGACCCGGAGCCCATGCATCCCAGATCTCAACATTTCAGTGATAAAAGTAAATATTATGCATTTCACCAAGATCATGGACATCTAACCAAGAACTGTATACAATTGAAACGAGTAATCGAAAAATTGATACATGATGGTAAGATTAAATGAGTATAAAGCACAAAAGGCAGCAAAAACTTCAGAGAAGTGAAAATAAAGGGTGATTGACGTAATCATCACCGAAGTACCAACGCTTACTCAATTAAAGAAACAAATCCATGCTTTGAGATCTACTTTTCTTGTCTCGGAGTATACTAATGACAAGGAGATAGTGACTTTCTCTAGATCAGAGCTTGCTCCAATATTAGAAATGAGGGTCAATCTGGTTGTCATCAAAGCTACAATGAATTATCCAGCAATGGATCAATGTTTAGTAAAGAGACTTTTGATCGATACTGGAGTGTCAAAAAATGTGCTTTACTACAAATGTTTTAAGGAGATAGGCTTTAAGGATGCACACCCCGAGTACGACACGACTGGAGGGGTTTACTTCGCACAAGATCGAAGTTAAAGGAGGTCTGGAAGTACGAGTGACCATTGGATCGTTGCCACCTTTACACACAGAAAAGGTCAAATTCTATATTGTCGTTGTGGAGTCTAAATACAATGGTATAATGGGAACTCCATCTTAGGCACAATTGGATATGGTAGTTTCTTTACCCCACCAAAAAGTGAAGTTTCCAACTCTGCAAGGGGTTGGCAAAGTAAAAAGAAATCCTTGAAGTGTGCTCACTTATCTGGTTAAGGTCAGAAAGACAAAAGCATCTATCAAAGCACGATCCACGGATATTGACCTCATTAATATGGTGATCACAACACCAAAGTATAGAGAGGTTATCATAAACCCCTCATACCCAGACTAAGTTGTGCGAATTAGGAAAGAATTGCCAGAGGAGGAAATTGCAAAGTTGGAAACCTTTCTCAGAGAACATCAAGACAACTTCACATGGGCAACATAAGATATGATCGAATTGGACAAAGAAGTTGCTGTGCATCGATTGAACAAAAGTAGAGGAGGTTCAGTGAAGAGAAGTAGAAAGGGATACAAGAAGAGGTGGCAAAGCTGTTGAAAGCAAAGTTCATCAGAGAAGTACAGTATTCCACATGGCTAGCCAATGTTGTCATGGTAAAGAAATCATCTGGAAAGTGGTGTATATGTGTGGACTTCACTGATCTAAACAAAGCGTGCCCTAAGGATTGTTATCCTCTTCCAAGAATTGATCATCTTGTAGACGTTACTTTGGGATATGGAACTTTAAGCTTCCTCAATGCATTTTTTGGTTACCACCAGATCAATCTACATACAGAGGATCAGATTCACACCTTGTTTTGAGCTGTCGGCAGAGTTTATTGCTATAACATTATGCCTTTTGGCCTGAAGAATGCTGGAGCAACATACTAAAGGATGATTAATCATGAATTGAAGGCTCAAATCAGAAGGAATGTGGAGGCCCATGTGGATGATATGGTAGTGAAAACAAAGAGAGGATCCTCACACTTAGGTGATTTGCAAGAAACGTTTACTACTCTTTCTACTTACAATCTGAAACTCAATCCCACAAAATGCATGTTTGGAATCTGGTCTGAAAATTTCTAGATTTCATGATGATGGAAAGAGGAATCGAAGCCAACCTAGAAAAAATCTCTGCTTTGCTGAACCTTCGAGAGCCCAAGTGCGTGAAAGACGTTCAAAGATTGAATGGATGTGTAGCCACCTTGAGTAGATTCATTTCGAAGTCCGCAGAGAGATGTTTGCTGTTCTTCAAAGTCCTGAAGATTGCAACCTGAAATTTTGTATGGACTAATGAATGTAAAGAGGCTTGGGAAAAATTGAGAGAATATCCCATGAACCCTCCTCTACTTAGTTCACCATAATTAGGGAAAATGCTCTTTGTCTACTTAGCCGCTTCTAACTTTGCTGTTGCATCTATATTACTTAGGGAAGTTGACAAAAAGCAACTCCTTATATATTATGTAAGCAAAGTCTTAAATGGACCGGAATCCCAATACCCAAATATAGAGAAGTTGGCCTACACTTTAATTGTTGTTGCTCACAAATTGCGAGCTTACTTTGAGTCACACCCAATCACAATTTACACCAATACACCACTTGGGCAGATATATCACAAACTTGATCAATCTGGAAGGATGCTAAAGTGGTCAATTGAATTTTATGGATATGACTTAACGTTTACGCCTCGCACTACCATCAAGGCACAATCTTTGGCTGATTTTCTTGCTGAAACTTCGTTCAATGATGAGCAAGCAACTCAAGCACTCGTTCCTTATATCCCACAGTCTGAACCCAACATTCCTTATTGGATTCTGATGGTTGACGGAGCAGTAAATAATAAAGGAGTCGGAGTAGGTCTTGTACTCACCGCACCGATCACCAATACAAGTGAAGAGCGAAGTATAAAGCTTGATTTTGAAGTCTCCAATAACTAAGTAGAGTATGAGACGCTATTGATAGGGCTGAAATGGGCTGAAGAGGTTGGAATTTCAATCATAAGAGTGCTCAGTGATTCACATATCGTGGTACATTAAGTTAATGGAGATTATGCCATGAACTCCGATAATTTGAAGCAATATTCCTGCTTGGCCCAAGATCGAAAAGCCAGATTCCACAACTTCGATATTCAAAAAATAGATCAAAGTCAAAATCAAAGAGCCGACTTGCTATCTAAAATAGCTTCTGGAGAAACGCCAAATGATTTGGCCACCGAGATCGAAGTAAGTCATAAGCCCTCAATTCAACCAGATGCTACCATCTTTATTATCGATGAGGAAGCGAAGTCTTGACCAAATCAAAGAGTTCATTGAACATGGAATCCTCCCTGATTAGCCTGAAGAAGCTAAAATACTTCGAAAGACAGCATTTAGATATCTCATTCACGAGGACATATTATACCGCAAATCATTCTCCAAACCACTACTTTGATGTATTCCACCTTTTAACACAAAAGTAGTATTAGAGGAATTACATGAAGGAGTATGTGGTGGACACCCAAGGGCTAGAGCCTTAGCTGCAAGAGTGATACATAAAGGATTCTACTGGCCTACACTTCGGCAAGATGCAGATTACTTCGTTAAACGATGTAAAAAATGGCAAAAATTAGGAGATATTCCTCGCCTCCCTTCTGTAGAATAGACACCAGTGGTGCCTACATGACCTTTTGACATATGGGGGATAGATTTAATGGGAAGGTTCTCTAAAGCGAGAAATGGTTTCGAGTATCTTGTTGTGGCTGTCGATTATTTTTCCAAATAGATCAAAGCTAAACCTTTGGTGCAGCCAACAGAGGAGAATACCTTAAATTTCTTTCATTACTTCGTGCTTTGTCGTTTCGAAGTTCCTCAAGCAGTTGTCACAGACCATGACACGGAGTTCTCCCTACAATTCACAAAAGATTGTAATCTCTTGAGCATTAGACACTGGAAATCGTCTATGGCTCATCCTCAAGGCAATGGGAAAGCCGAAGCTGCAACAAATTAGTCTTAAAGGCTCTGAAAAAGAATCTTGAATGAAAGTCCAACAAATGGGCTGATGAGTTGAACCCATTCCTGTGGGCAATCCGAACCTCGACTAGGGGCCCTACCGGTGAGACACATTATTCATTGGTCTATGGCTTGGAAGAAGTTGCACCAACCGAGCTCGCACTACCCACAAACAGGGTAACGAATTACGACAAAGTTCAAGAGCTATCGACTTAGATTTGCTGGATGAAAAACAAAAACTGGCTAGACTCCGAATGCAAGTATATAAACAACAAATGAAGTTAAACCATGACAAGAATGTAAGGAAAAGACCTTTGCAGGTCGGAGATTGGGTCCTACGAAAAATTGAAGTAACTGGTCAGCAAATGCAGGCCACTAAGTTTACTCCGAATTGGGATGGCCCCTATTTGATCAAAAGCGATGTACGACCAGGCACATTCAGACGAGCAAAGGAAGATGGAACAATGTTGCCTAATCCATGGCATACAGACCATCTGAAAAAATACTACATGCAATATGAAATCCGAAGTATAATTACTTGGACATATCTATGTTAATAAGATAATTCTTGTTGACTCATTATTTAAATGCTTATTCCTTAGTGGAAGTATCATTACTTTGCTTATTCGGTAAATTAGCATTTGGTTATGGATAGTCAAATCTTTTGCTTTTTGTTAATAAGCATTAGGAAATTATTGCTTGTTCAAAAATAAGGCAAAAGAAAACAGACAAATAACCTAAACAAAGTGCATATACTTCACAACATTGTTCATTAAAAAGGTAGAATTACAAACATTCCTATCTATTACAAAATAAAAATAGACTCCTAAGTAGGAGGAGGCGGTGATGTTTAGGCACCATCAGCAGTAGCCGAAGTCTCTAGAGTCGAAGAGGGGTGTTGAGGGGTCGGAGTTTGATCATGAATAAAGGCTTCTTCAACCCTAGTAAGATCATCACCCCCATCATCTTCGTCTAAGTCATCTAAGAGTATATCAGCGAGTTCAAAGAAAGTCGGTGAGGATTTTGTGGGAGGAGTCCACGATGGCAGATTGTTCTTCACATCATAGTCTCTGATGGCAGCTAACTCTTCATCGGAGAAAGGGACGAAGTTAGCTCCACCTCGGGCTTTAGGCTTGGCAAAGAACAGCTCATAAGCCTGAACTAATGGCATTTTGTCTTTTAAGAAATGATTAATCTGCCTGGCCCTATGTGCGGGGCCACGATTCAAATATGATAGGGACTCCTCGTTGATAGCCCTCCTGTAATCCTCCAATTTTTGAAACTCGGAAATGATGAAGTTAGTATGAGCTCAGGACTGATAATACTCCACGGACTTCTCTAAATGGTCAGCAGCAATCTTGGCTTCATTCTTAGAGTCAATCAGTATTGTGTTCTTGCTGGCCAACTCCTTGTTCTCTGCCTCCAATGCTGCCACCCTCTCCTTTAATTTCTTCATTTCGCTCTCGGACGCGACCAACTCTGCCTGAGCCTTGTTCCTCTCATTTAACATCAAGTTGGCTTTTCTTTCCTCATTATCTAATTTGGTCTTCAAGTTCGAGACTGAACTCTTGAGTTTGCTGCACTTCTGCTCTAAACTGAGTGCATAGGCAGTCAAACTTTCTGTCTTTCTTGTCGCATCAGCCAAGTGGACACTCAAAGTGGATATCTAGGGCGAAGTCAGAAAAGAGACAAATGAATAACGGGAGTGACACAGGAGAGGTAAAAGTAATAAGCAAAAACTCTATCAATGACAAACAAAAATGCTACCTCGGAAATACAACCCCCAAGCCGGTTGTAGGCATCTTTCATGCTCATACCCTTCATGGCTCTTAGCAACTCAGGATCAGCACTCCGATGGATGATCGACCTTCCTAAAACCGTTGAGTTCTTGCTGATGTTCAGATTGCTAAGATCAGTAGAATAATGATTGATTTCATTAGCTAATTTTTCTGATCCTACCAGCATAACAGGAAATTCGAAGTCAGATTTCAGCCAAGAAGGTCTAGCGCACGGAGTAGAGACCCCTAATGTCTTGGAGGTAGGAGGAGAAGTAGAAACATTCTCAGCATGAGAAGTGAGAGGACGTTCAATGGCAGAGTCCCAAGCACTTTGGCTCCTGGTCTTTTTTGCTACCCCATTCTCATCTTCTTTACGAGGCCTCTTCTTTTGTTTAGGATCTTATGGGGGCAGCTCCGAGATGACAGTTTTTCCCTTGAAGCCCTTAGAGGATTTTTTCTTCGCCTTATCAACTTGTACTGTATCTCGAGCAGTCTCCTAGGCCCCTTTCCAAGTCAATCCTTGTGTTTCTGCTAATCTCTCCTTGTCCTTTTTGGTAATTTCATCTGAAGTTCGCGAAATAGGAGGATTGGTAGTGTCCTTCCTCAATTGATCTCTTTTGGCAGCCTTTTGCTTCTTCTTGAGCTCCTCCAATTGATCGTAACCCATAGATGCACATGTGCTAGTTGTGCACGGATTGAAAACAAGAAGTCTGCGAAGTCCGAGTCCATTGGCAGACTAAAACCAGAGTCAAAGTGAGATAAAGGAATAGGGATGTGTTTGGTAGACATCGAAAGGATCGAAGTATGGGTCCAAGTCCTATATACATTCTCATATGAATGAATGCCTATACGAAGTGCAACTAGTTCGCTAGAAGCCATTTGGTTGTGCACTAAGTCGAAAATCAGAGAAGGCTCAGATTATTCTTCCCTTTTCCCTTCTTAGGTCTCTCTGAAGTATCTAATGGTTCAGTTCTTTTCAAATCGGAAGTCCTCAGCCCAGTGGTAGTTCCTCCAGAAGCGAACCCCGCAGCAACGGCTACAGTTATACTGGGGATGTCGGGTTTTGTAATAGTCACTCCAATAGGAGCCAAAGTAGAGGCAGTTGCTAGTTCTAGACCAAAATTTCCTACTTCTTCAACCCTCTCTTCCTCCACATCATTTCCATTACCCTCGTCTTCCTCTACAGCAGAGTCATGCACATCTTCACCCCCCTCAGATTCATCACTCTCCTTACTCCTCACAGTATCACTACCAGAAGAGATCTCAATTTCCTCATCTCCCCTCACTTTGCTAAGGTTATTAGAAGTGCCAACTTCGGCCACTTCTGGGTCAAAAGTCTTATATTTTGAAGGTTCATTAGAGGCATCCATTTCAGAGTCTGAAATGTCAATGGGAGTGTCAATGTTACTAGGTGGCAAAATTTCAGAAAAATAAAAATTCTCTAAATGCCTATGAATCCATTATTCCTCACTATAATCAACCATCAAGGAGCCTAGTGGGCGAACTTTATGAAAAACCATTTCCATATCCCTATTACTAGTTTCATAGTATTCTATGGTCCAACGCTCACCAATTTGTTTAATTCTGCACTGGATATGCCTACATGCTTTCCAATAATTACCATGAAGTTCAAAAAGTACAAAATCAGGCAAGCTAAGGGCCATGGTTATTTTTCTGGCTACACGTTTTAAACCCATGACAAACCCAGAAAACAACAGCAAACATAGAAAACACAGAGCAGGAAAATGGGAAACAGAAGAAAACACAGTGTAAAACTTATGTTCTTATGATAAATATTATACCTTTGAAGTTCTTGAAGAATTTTGGGTTCTCTATGGTTTCTAAACGCAAATAAAACGGAAGAAAAGAAAACTGGAGACAAAAAGAGGCAGAGATTCTAGTTTGCGGCTAGTAAAAGGTAAAAGGAAAAAGGCAATGAAGATGGTAACAGGTTTAAAAGGAAAAAGAGAATGGCACTAAGGTAAATAGAGAAAAGTAAATATTGTTTCTTTATTATAATTGAGGAAGAAAGAGAAAGTAACTTGATGGCGGTCATCAATGCGTCGTTAGACGCTTCAAAAAGGTGTGCCCTTTCAAAATTGCTGCTTAGCAACTAAATTGCATGTGAGGCCCTTGGGTATCTTAGAATGCATTCACCACAATTAAGAGGTGTTGCTGACCCCTTTTTAATTGTGACGGGCCACTGAACGGCTAATACCGTGAATCGTCTAAATAATTAGAAGTTTGTGGACTCCGGGAAAGTAATAAGAGCAACTTCGCCTGAACGAGAATCAAGTTGCGAAGTAAATCTCGGTAGATATGCTAATATACAAAGTAACCGAAGTCCAAAGTGTGTACCCCTGGACTTCGGGGGTCAAATCTTCCTCTCAAGTCAGACGTACAGAAATAATGAATAAAATATAATTTCATCATTACATTTCTGACAATGAGTTGACTAAGCTAATAAGCTATCAAGTGGGCTACATTAATTCACATTGAACTTATTTTGGAGTCCACTAGAGAGTACACCTGGCAGACATTCACCCAATAGATGGATTCAAGGTCTGCCAGCTGTTACAGATCTAAAGAAGCCTTATACATGTTATTGTGCTTATAAAAAGGAGAGGTTACATATAGAAAACGGTATGTTCTTATATATTAAAAATATATCTAAGCTGCAGCCTTCTTCTTTCTCCATAAAAAATCCCTTCTGACTTGATCGTCGAAGGGCCATTGGAGGAAAACTACCTCCCTTGAGCTTGTTTTGCAGGTGTGCAGCTTACCGTGGAGTAGTTTTATCCAAAGTTTTGCAGTATCTTAATCAAATTTCCCAATCATGATCAAAATTTTCCCTCACTTCCTCAGCCATATCTGCATTGAAGCCTTCTGAAGAACTTGATCAAATCAATCGATGCACAAAAAAAAAAAAAAAAAAAATCAAGGATAGCCTTATCTCCAATCCAAATGACACCAATAATCAAACTTCCTTTGATATGTAGATTCATCCCCCACTTAAAGGGGGGTGAATGTGTTATCCTCGTCTTACATCGAAAGTATATGTGGATATGTCATGAATTATAAACAGAGGCCTAGGTACTCATTGTCAACTCAGGATATCCCTTTTGGTACAGCGAGAACGGTACTAAGTAGTTGACCGTCGATGCCACTAAACCTATAGTCATGGCACAGGCTCGCGAGTGGAAGTTTATGTGGATGTCATGGAATATAAGTTTGGGCCTAGGTACTCATTGTCAACTCAGGATATCCCTTTTAATATAGTGAGAATAGTGCCAAGTGGTTGACCGTGGGTGCCGCCAGACCCATAGTCGTGATGTAAGCTCATGGGCCCAGGTTATGACAGTTGGTATCAGAGCGGGTAGCCAGTCAAGACTATGGGAGCTAAGTGCTACTTGCTTGAGCCGACTTAAAAGAAAATAATTTGAAATTTGTGATATATTTGAGTATTTGTTAAACTTGTTTAAGGGAAGTCTGTTTTGAATAGTTGATTAGTTGTTTTGAAATCATTCTTTTGTAGATACTATTTTTCTGATGTTTTGGAAAACAAACAATGGATATTTTATTTATTCACTGGGCTTCTGACTCATTCCTTTCATTTTATTCTCCTTTCTTTTGCAGATTCTAGTGACGAGGAATAAGAGAATAAGTGAAGCTTTGATTTTTGTTTTTAGTCTTGGATTTTCTTTAGTCATTTATTGTTTTGGGATTGAATAGTTATTCTTTTTGAATTTGTTAGTTTCTAATAAGTTTGGGGTTTTACCCCTAACTATGGTTTAGTTCTTTGGAAGATTGTAGTATTTCTTTTGGGGCTTATTTAATGGATTTGGATTTGTTTGTTTTTCTTTTGTTTTGGGAATTTTATTCATGTTTTGAGTTGAGATAGAAACCTTGTGCTCTTGGGGGAAACCTTGAGAGTACGGTTGTACCGCGCCTCGGTTCCGGCACGTGACATTTAGTGGTATCAGAGCAATAGGTTACGAATCCTTAGGATGCTTAAGTGATGATTTTATATATTAGTATGGCAGTAGACATATATGTAAATCTATTTTTTGGATATATGTGTTTGTAGCTTCTCTGGCTTTCCTTTTGTATTATTAATTAGATGGCAAGGCAAGGAACATCCAGAGGTCGTTATGTAGACCCTACTAGCAGGATAGGAGAACAAGATGATATTAATTTACCGTTGAGGGATTTAGGTCGTGGAATATCTGTAGATAGAAGTGAAGGTACTGGGCCTTCTATGCCACAGTCTGATTTCGCTCCAGCCCTTTCTATGATGGTCCAAACTATGTAGGCCCGACAACGCCATCAAGAAGAGCAATTGAGGCGACAAGTGGAACAAGAACACCGTCCTAGGCAAGCTGAGGATGGTATAAGATCATGTTATGAGTTTCTACGGAAGGCAAGCATGTTGAGCCTTGAGGGAACTGTTAATCTAGAACTTGCAGAGAAGTGACTCAAGGATTTAGAGAAGAACTTTTGAGTACTTGAGGTGAGTGAGGATATGAAGACAGATTTAGCAATTTCTTTCCTCATTGGCAAGGTAGAAAGATGGTGGGAAGGTGTTGCACTAGCATATGTAACTGAGGGTCGTCCTCTAACTTGGGAAGTATTTAAGAAGACTTTCTTGGATAACTACTTTCCATCGACTCTTCAATTGGAACGTCAGAGAGAGTTCTTCAACTTGAAGCAAACAGAAGGAATGTCAGTTTTGGAATATGCAACCAAATTCAATTCCTTGGGGAGATTTTTTCCAAAGCTTATGCCTAATGAGAATCTCAAACTCCTACGATTTCGAGATGGATTACTTGGGATAATTCAAGGCAAAATAGCTGTTGTTCGATTGCAAACTTATACTAAAGTATATGAAACTGCTATCAGTGTAGAGGCAAATATGAAGAGAGTTGATGCTGTTAGGACAAATAAGAGACCGAGACCATAAAAAAATCAAGACCAAAATTCAAGTTTAGAGAGTTCTCAGTTGGAAGCGAAAGAAATTCCTTTCAAGAAAGTAGCAACTGGAGATGAATGCAAGTAATATGAGACTTGCAATCGTGTTTATCTTGGCCAGTGCAGATGGAAGACCGGAGCATGCTTCAAATGTGGAAAACAGGGACACAAAATTGGAGATTGCCTTGATATGGTACTAGTAATTTCAGTCAAGCTTAAACATCCAACAAAACCAACGAGTTCTCAACCAAATGCTAGAGTTTTCGCTTTGACAAAGTGATATGTTGAGAATCCAAGTGATGTGGGCACAGGTATAATTGTAGTACACTCCTTGCTTGTTAAAGTCTTATTCGATTAGGCACATTACATTCGTTATTTCTAGGAGATTTGCTTTAGAAGTTAAGCTTATTTAATTAGATGGATAATTCTTGTGTATTTGTCCCTAGTGGTAAACTATTGATAAATATTATTTTCATTTGAGGTATTATATTTTTATAGAGTGCCAATGGACGTATGTGTGGTTTGCATTTGAGTATAACTTAAGTCTAAATTGATATTTTACTTCTTAGGGAATGACAATATTCTAAGTTTCAAGGACAAAAATTTTTGTAAAGAGGGTAGAATGTAATACGCAACTCTTCTATTAAGGGCAAATAAGGAAAAGAATAATTTTTAAGTGATAGGCATTTATTATTATGTATTTTAATTTATCGATTAATTTATTTGGAATAAGGATTTAATTTATTTGTTTATCGGGATTATTGAGTTTCAAAGAGCTTACGCTATGTCTACATTTTAGGAGGTGACCAATCATAAGGAACAAGCGGGGAGAATCCAATCGACTAAAGTTAACGATGTAAGTAAATTCCTCAATCCTTTTAGGCTTAGATTTGGTATATTGGATTTTTAGATAGAGCCTAGGTCAATTTT
This sequence comes from Marsdenia floribunda, assembly GCA_035583425.1. Lineage (NCBI taxonomy): Eukaryota > Viridiplantae > Streptophyta > Magnoliopsida > Gentianales > Apocynaceae > Marsdenia > Marsdenia floribunda. The sequence continues at coordinate 9,258 of JAXGGT010001739.1, read as the reverse complement.
GTGATATTTAGGTTGGAACTCAAATATCATATAAGTGGGTTTCAGATATCGATTGGGGACTATGAGTAAATAGATATTCGATTTTCTTTGTATTCAATCTTTTAATAAAATTCTTCTTGCACAGGTGCCTTTATTATATATATACATATGTTCTATTCCTTTCATTCCTATATATATATATATAAAATTTCTTTTCCTAATTTCTTTTTACTTTATTTTATTTTTTATTTATTTCCTTTTAATGATGAGAATAATAATTGCACTATTATTATTTATTATTTATTTATTATTATTATTATTAAAGACTTTATTTATTTTATTCTTTCTTTTAAGAATTACTTTTTTGTGAATTTTTAATCTTTAATTTTATTTTCTTCTAGTTTCTTAGAAATGCTTGTTAAATTTAATTTAATTCTTCCCTAAAACGAAATTTAAGTTTTAGGCTCATGTCTGTTTAGAAATTGGTTGGGGGAATATGTTCTAAAATTATAAGTTTTGAACTCATAGAGCATGGTGAAAAAACTTACACTTTATAAGTTTTGGTCATCCTAGCGGGAGTAAAGCTTGGGTCGAATTCGGTTAAATTAACGAGTGTCTATACTTGCTTGAGCCTAATTAAAAGAAAAGAATTTGAAATTTGTGATATCTTTGACTATTTGTTCAAATTGTTTAAGGGAAGTATGTTTCGATTAGTTGATTCGTTGTTTTGAAATCGTTCTTCTATAGTTACTATTTTTCTAATGTTTTGGAAAACAAGCAATGTATATTCTATTTATTCACTGGGCTTCTAGCTCATTCCTTTCCCTCTATTCTCCCTTCCTTTGCAAATTCTAAGTGAAGCTTTGATTTTTGTTTTTAGTCTTGGATTTTCTTTAGTCATTTATTGTTTTAGGATTGAATAGCTATTCTTTTTGAATTTGTTAGTTTTTAATAAGTTTGGGATTGTACCCCTAATTATGGTTTCATTCTTTGGGAGATTGTAGTATTTCTTTTGGAGTTTCTTTTCGGCATTATTTAATGGATTTGGATTTGTTTGTTTTTCTTTTGTTTTGGGAATTTTATTCATGTTTTGAGTTGAGATAGAGATCTTGTGCTCTTGGGGGAAATCTTGAGGGTACGGTCATGCTGCACCTTGGTTCTGGGGAGTGACATAATCAGTCTTCTTCTTATTGCTCAATAATAACTTCTCAAAATCCTTCCCATATTTCCTCCAATCTTGATGTTTGCTCCTCCTTCAATCTTGAACCTGAAACTACACCACCCTCAAATACCTCAGACTTCATTCCCATTACTTCGGAAGACAAAGCCAGACTATACCAAAATTGGAAATAGATCATCAGGTTCATGTACTGCTGGAGGCCTTAAATGTTCTTCCTTTTTGTCTTCTATTGTACCTTGTACAACCAATATTTTTGTAATTTGGTCTGAAAATGAGGTCTCAATTGATTGCAAATCATCATGTAGCGTCACATCATCAATCATAATTTCCAATTTTTTCAAGTTGTTCTTAAACTCATGGATATCTTCATTTTTGAACCAAGCTTTAGTTATCTAAGATATGACAACAAAGCAATTAATGTTACAAAAGAAAAGTTAAGTTAAAGTTTCAAATTAGGTAGTAAATTTATTTAACTGACTTACAAAGTATGAATAATAACAATCATATAAGGTGAAGTTGTCAGGTGCATTATGCATAAACTCCTTAGCATAGTATAGAACGTAAAACCCACAATCTGTTTCATTAGTTTGTTGAAGCACCTGAAATTGAATAATATTCAGCCCAAAGTAACTCATTAATTTTATGCTATTAATTTAATTCTCATGCCTTTAGAACTTGAAAGGCATCAAACTTTATCAGGTCATGAATTTGACAAGATTGTAGCTATATAAACCATTTCAATTATATCAAGAATACTAAAGGAGATAAGAGAAATCAAATTTTTAGCTTGATTAATGACATTTTTAGCAGGAAAATTTCAGAAGTATTTTATGCATTTGCACCTCACGCACACACACATATATATATAGCCAAACTCCAATACACACACATCAATTTATATATGTAGCACCAATCATATACTGCTATTTTTCAACAGAAATTACAGGTTTTTAACACCCTTTGACACATATATATTTGCTTGATTCATGACATTTTTAGCAGAAAAACTTCAACAGTATTTTATGCATTTGCACCTCACATATATATAGCCAAACTTCAATACACACATCAATACATATATATATATATATAATGTCAAATGATCTGCAACATAAATTTAAAATTTAAAAGCTAAATTTACTTAGTTCCTAATTTCTATGTCTATTCTTTGTTCCATAGATTGCAAGAAGTCTAGAACCAAAATGCATTGATTCTCAATTGTAAATTCTTCATGAAAATTGCATAAAATAACCAACCTCCAGTGAGACCTACTCATGAACATTGAATATGAGTCATTCATTTTCATTAGATAACTCAATTTTCAATATTAAATTTTCAGGAAACGAACTTTAGCAGAAACAAAACTAATTTATCACATAGCTATAAGTATAAACACATATTTCTTGCAAAATATGTCCTTTTTCCTACACCATTGTAAAACCCGATCCTTGTTACTGTTAGTATAAATATTGAACCGTAGTGAGTCTAAATACTCAAACCATGATATCTTTTCCTCTTGAATTTTTTTACAAAATAACCCTGCAAATGTTGAATTGAGGGTGATATATCAAATAAAATTTGATATATTTATCCTTAATTCTGATTAAATGTGGTAATAAATATGATTTTATTGAGAGAATATTTAATTAATATCATATTTTATTTTGTAGGGAGAAAATTATCAGTAATGTTAAAGATATATCAAAATATCAAAAATCTTGGGATATATCTGATTTTGAGAAGATAATGACAAAATAAAGTCCAGAAGACCAGAAGACATCACAGTCCAATTAGAAGACAAAGAGATTTAATTAGATTAGACTTCTATTTTATTCTCTATAAATAAGGACTTAGAAGAGAATCAGAAAAAGGGGGAGAAGCTAGAGATTACTTGAAGACTGAAGCAACCCAGTAAAACTCTCTCTACTCTTTCTCTCTCCTATGTCAGAAACAATTATGTCTCTATTCTAGCTACGAATAGCTAGATTTTATCGTAATTAAGGCCTTTTGTGAAGGCCAAAACTTTTATGAATTTCGTAATTTAATTTATTATTTTTATTAATCTCGAGTCTCTGTTTATTATTATTGCTCGTTCTTAATGTCTGTGATTATTTGACCAACAATTGCATGATATTAGATTTAACCTACACATCGGAAGAGAATAGGTTGAGTTGGAAGAAGGTGATAATAACACTTAGTAAAATTGATTAGGAATATATTCGATTTCTATTATGCGGTTTATAACCTTTAAAAGTTAGGGAATTCCGCAATAGTTTTATACAATTTTGTTTGTTAAAATCACAAGGGAATTTGATTGATTTACATAATAAAATTAGGAACTTTTCACTAAGGAATTAGGTCTAGTCTATATTTGGGAATTCTATCATAAACAAACTCGAGAATTAAATTAATATTAACTATTATCTTTCATAAAAAGAGTAGGTTGGATTAAAGGAGTCTTAGTCTATTCACATTATTAATTTTTTCTTTCATAAATATCTTTTTGTTTACTTTTAGTAGATAATTAAATCTAACGATAATATTTTTTGTCTAAGTTGAATATAAAGAAAGATATTTTAACAGTTAAACAATAGTCTTTGTGGGATCAATATTTTTTATTACTTTGATAGATTGTATACTTGCAATCTTAGCATCAAGTTTTTGGCGCCGTTGTCGGGGACTGTTTTGCTTAGTATTATATTTGATTTCTTAATTTAAGTTTTGACCTTCTAACATATTTTCAATTTTTCATATTGTTTCTTTTCAAGTTTATGACCCGCACTTCTAAAATGGCCAATTTTCCATTCTTGAAATTGAAGCTTTTGCAAGGAAGAATCGCATTGCAATTAGGAAATTGAAATTTGAAGAGATGACTGGAAATAATCTTGGTGATCTCAACCCAATAAATCAGCAAAGGGGTCAATTTTTAAGTGACTATGCCAAATCGATAATTGAAGATAATCTTGTACCTGCCATAGTCATCCCTGAAATCATTGCTGCTACTTTCAAGATTGAACCCCAATACATCCACATGGTTCAAAATAATTCCTTTGGTGGTTTGCCCAATGAGAATCCGCAAGATCATCTTACTAACTTCTTGGCTATTTGTGACACCTTCCAAATCAATAGATTACCACGAGTGGGCAAAGTTGAAACTTTTTCCTTTCTAAAGGATACAGTTAGATCATGGCTTTATTCTCAAAGAAGAGGATCTATTACTTCTTGGAATCAATTAGCTCAATTATTTATGCTTCGTTTTTTCCCTCTTAGTAAAAGTATTAAAATTCGTGCTAATATTAGTAATTTTGTGCAGGGACCTAATGAATCATTATACGAAGCTTGGGAAAGATTTAATGATTATCTGCGTCAATGTCCGCACCATGGATTGAATAATGGTTTTCAAATACACACTTTTTACAAAGGATGTAGATAAAATACAAGAGCTTTTCTAGATGCTTCAAGTAGAGGACAATTCATGAATTTAGAAGAAAATGCAGCTTGGAACAAATTAGAATTTGTGGCTCAAAATGGTGCTCAATGGGATAATTCTTCGAAAAGATGAGGAGTTTTAGAAGTTGATGTTCAAACAAATATCTTGGCAAAGATTGAGGCCCTCAATAAGAAGATAGATGACATGCCCTTTGGAGCTTCACTTATTAATTATGAAATATGTAAGGGAAGACATTATATGAATCAATGTCCTCAACTTGTTGGTGCAAATACAACGGAGAACTATGACATCAACTATGTTGGACAAAATAGAGGTTACCCTTCATTTAATTCTAATTACAATCCTTCTTGGAGAAATTTTTCAAGTTTTCAATGGAGACAAAATTAAATGCAAGGACAAGTACCTCCACCACCTCCTCCTCAAGAAAATAAGAATCAATTGGAAGATGTATTCACAAAATTTATGGAAGCAACTAATACAAGATTTATCACCTTAGAGAATGAAAATCAGCAAATAAAGAATTCTCTTCGGAATGTAGAGGTTCAAGTTGGTCAAATTGCAGGTGCTATTTTCAATAGGCATCAAGGTACGCTTCCAAGTGATACTGAAAGAAATCCAAAGGAAGTTAATGCCATAATTTTGAAAAAAGAGGAATTAGATGAGAAAGAAGAGGAGAAGAAAGTTCAAGATAATGAAGAAATTACAAAGAAAGACAATTCTTCCCCTTCTAATAAGGAAGGTAAGTATGAGTACAATAATGACATTGATTTTAATTCTTTACCTTTTCCTAATGCTATTAAACAACATCCATATGTTGAAGATCAATTTAAAAAGTTTCTTGATATTATCAAGAAACTAGAGATTAACCTTCCTCTTGTAGATGCTTTGGATCAATTTCCTCAATACTTCGAGCTTTTAAAGAAGATTCTTCCTAGCAAAGAAAAGTTTTTAGAAGAACCAAATCTTCAAGATAAACTTCCACCCAAACTTGATGACCCAAGGAGTTTCTATTGGTGATTTATCTTTGAAGAATGTGTTGTGTGATGTAGGTTCTTGTATTAATCTCGTGCCTTTATCAGTTTATCATAAATTGGGATTAAAAGATATGAAATATACTAAATTCTAACTTCAAATGGCTGATAGGTCCACTAAAATTCCTAATGGAATCATAAAATATGTTATTGTCAAAATCAATAAATTTTCATTCCATGTAGATTTCTTTGTGCTTGATATAAATAATGATAATTATTTGCCATTACTTTTGGGTAGACCCTTTTTAAACACTGCTAGAGTCTTATTTGATATTGAAAAAAGTGAGATGATCTTTCGAATTGGAGATAAAAGTGTGATTTTTAATGCAAGTAGTTGTGGTAGAACTCCTCATTGTGATGAATATATAAATTTTGTTAACTCTACTAGCAAATGAGTTGAGAATTTCTCGCAGGATAATTTTTATGTAGAGAAGTTAAGGAGTTCTCAAAATTTAGATATCGAGGAAACTAAGTTAATAAGAAAAGAAACACCTCTAGATGATCTTAAATTTGAACAAAACTCTTGTTATTTATGAAAAAATTCAAAAGGAGGTACGAGAATGGAAGATAAAAGGAGTATAATTTCAAAGAATTGTGAAGAAGTAAAAGAAGATATTGAATACATGATTCCTTTAAAGAATATTCATCTTCAACCCCATTATTTTCCACCATAAAAAATAACAAAGGAAGTCAAGCTCGAGACTATAAACGAGAACTATCTTTATTTTATTTTCTTTTAAATTTTAAATTTTAAGTTTTTAATTTTTTTTTCCTTTTTCTCTTTCATTAATTCTTCTTTTGGACTTAATTTTAGGTACTCAAACTTTTACGAGAAAAATGTTTACTTCTTCAAACCAAGGGTCACCAATTGCTTATCACCCCATTGGTTCATCTACGCAAACGAAAGGGAAGTACTCTCTCTTTCGAATTCATATTCATTTATTTTCCCATTGAAGACAATGTGAATTTTAAATATAAGGAATAGAATAAAATATGTAATCTTTTTGATATTATTTTCTTGAACTTAAAATATTAAGGGTGTTTTTGGATTAGAACTTTTTTTGAGAAAACTCATTTTTTTTCAAAAAGAGTTGAGTGGATTGCGAAAAATGAGGAGTAAGTGGGAACAAGTTAAAAAATTGTCCAGTAAGTGAGAGACAAAAATAATATATTTTATTAGTATAATGATGATATTTTATTTGAGTTATATATATATGTATATATTGAATATTTTATTCATTTTTTTGCCACCTAGACAGACATGAATAGTAATATGTCAAGTAGTGTCCAAATAAGTACAATTCATTGTTTTTTTGAGTTTGAGTGAAATTTCGGAAAATAATTCTAGTCCAAAAACAGCTTAAATATATTTTGAAATAATTTCAAATTAATTTTTTTTCATGGACATAATTAAGTTTAGTATTGACTTTTGGTAGCTATCTATTAATTAATTATGATGATAACTTTATTATTATCACATCTTTTGTTTTATTAAAATTCATTATTAGTGACTTTGGTATGTGAAATTATAGATATTTAATTGAGTTTATACTTACTTTGATCTTGATGAGGTATGAGACTCTTTGAAAAATTTTTTTGAAAAATTTTTTTAAAAAATATTGTAAGATTCTTTTGGATTTTACCGTGGGATAAATAACTGTTTTGGTTAATTTTATTTTTTACACACAAGAACTTGTTTCTTTACATGTTTGAGGTGAAATAATAAGATTAATTAGTCGACTTAGGGATGACATAAGGCCTTCTTTGACTCGTTTGAGCTTTTTTATATACCTACCTTATTACAATAACTCCCTAGATCCCTTTTTGAGCCTAAATTGAGAATAGTTATATAACTATTCAACTTTCTTTGACATTAACCTTGTTTATTTACTTTTCTACCCTTATACACTTTACAAGAGAATGTAGGCCCACATTTCTTTTGAAAGATGTCAAAATATATTTGATGAAGAGTGAGAAATTTATGGTTGATGAAGAAAGAAAAAAGAGGATGGAGAATACATTTGAAAAGTTGAATAAGTTGACAAAAGAAAGAAAGAAAAAATCAATTGTTTTAAAAAGCAATATGCAAAAAGGGAAAAAGTGAGATAAAACAAAATTCACTCACCAAGAAAAGAAAACAAAGAAAGAAGCAAGGAGTTGAAAAAAGAAAAAAGAAGGAAGAGAAGAGAAATTGATGAAGTATATTATGGATTTGATGAGAAATATTATGATGAAAAAAGTGAAGAGATATATTTGTTCACTATTTCTAAAAAAGAAGAATATTGTGGGAATTGTTTATCTTAACTCATTCTCTTACTCTTATATTTTGTTTTATCCTTTTATCCTTCGTTTGTTTACCAAATCCCAAGCCTAACATTACAAGCTAAAAGTCCTATTTAACCCAAGTTGGTTGATTGATTTTAATTAGTGGAGAATGTGTAAATTTACAAGCATATGGTTGTGTTTATTTATTTATTTATTTATTTTATTGATCAAGAGTTGTTATTTTCATCCATGGTTTGGTTCAATTAGTTTTACAATGAAAAACACAATTTTTAAAATTATTTTGAGCAATATTATCTTGTTGAGTGACAAGTACTGTATAGATTGATTGAACTTTTGTATGGATCATACTTTGGTTTCTATGATTTGTTTTCAAAATTTTTTGAGATGTGAGAAATAGTGAGATATTTATTATGATATGATTGATTAGATGATTATCCATTGCGCTTTAGTTAACTTTGATTATGATTCATATTCTACAATTTTGCTTGAGGACAAGCAAAAAGCTAAGTATGGGGGAGTTGATATACCTAAAATATATCGACTTTTATTTGATATATTTATCCTTGTGATTAAATGTGGTGATATTGAGAGAATATTTAATTAATATCATATTTTATTTTGTAGGGATAAAATTAATGCCTGTGATTATTTGATCAACAATTGCATGATATTAGATTTAACCTACACATCGGAAGAGATTAGGTTGAATTGGAAGAAGGTGATAATAATACTTAGTAAAATTGATTAGAAATAGATTTGATTTCTATTGTGCGGTTTCTATCCTTTAAAAGTTAGGCAATTCCGCAACAGTTTTATGCAGTTTTGTTTGTTAAAATCACAAGAGAATTTGATTGATTTACATAATAAAAATAGGGATTTTTTACTAAGGAATTAGATATAGTCTATATTTGGGAATTCTATCGTAAATAAACTCGAGAATTAAATTAATATTAACTATTATCTTTCATAAAAGGAGTAGGTTGGATCAAAGGAGTATTAGTATATTCACATTATTAATTGTTTATTTCATAAATATCTTTTTGTTTACTTTTAGTATATAATTAAATCCAACGATAATATTTTTTTGTCTAAGTTGAATATAAAGGAAGATATTTTAGCAGTTAAACAACAGTTCTTGTGGGATCGATATTTTTTATTACTTTGATAGATTGTATACTTGCAATCTTAGCATCAGAGGGTTTAGCATTCAATATAAATGTTCTTCACACTTCATTACTTAAAAACAAAAAAAAAAAAAAAGGAAAATTGGCCATTTTAGTCCCCAAACTAATTTCGTTTGGACAAAGGGGTCCCTATTTTTTATTTTTGGA
>JAXGGT010001664.1:7731-26722 GCA_035583425.1 Marsdenia floribunda | reverse complement strand
CATGATTGATGAGTTGTTTGGTTTAGTGGACTACTACTGTGTAAATTAAGTCATCTCTGTTAAATCTCTTGGGAATTCATAATTTCCTTACACAGTTACTTAAAATGAACCTTGTTTAGTATGCCACAAGAATATATATATGTTAGAATAATAATAATAAGGGGAACTAGTTTGCGTCGTAACCTTTGTTACTCGAGGATTAGTCCTGAAGGGTTAAAGCCTGGTGCCTTAAGGTCATAGAGGTCTGGGAGCCACTGGATTGGAACTCTTTAGATGGGTAATAGAGTATGTTATGGTTAAGTAGGTATTACACAGTTCCCCATGAAAATAATTTTATTTATTTATGTGAATAAATAAGTGGTCTACTGAATCAAGGCAATGAATGAAAATTTTGAGAGCAATTATGGTTCTAACGACGATTGAATATCTCTATACTAATTTACATGGACTAGACAAAGCCAAATGATAAGTTGAGAATGGATCATACACACACTCAAAAAATTCTTGTTGATCTAGTATGTACTTAAGTTGATATGTGATTAAACAATATCAGATTCTTCTTGATTTCTGTTTGGCTAAGATCTATGAGGCAATTATATTAGCATTGTTTGTTTGATCTATCTTTGCTAAGTAAATTGCCATGACTGATTCCTGGAAATAGGAGAAGTGTTAAAGTTCAATAGACTCTGGTTTTATTGTTTTGCCCAGAAGTACAAAAACCTAAGTGTGGGGGATTTGATAATATATAGATTTACACATTTTGGACCCTCTTATGCATAGTATTTAATACATTTCTCTACCATTCTTAGAAATTTTATTTATTATTTGGATTATTATGCTTTAATGATATGATATTAAATTGTTGGGTTTTTAATTATATTTTTATTCTATTTCAACCCCAAGTCCAAATGACCTGGCAGACCTCATGTTATAGTTTTATAAAGCCCAATATGCAAGAGATTCGGGCCAAAATTAAAGGGGCCCATAAAGTTCAAGAAAAAGAGGAGAAAACCTTAAGGACAAAAGGAGGCAGATTAAATAAAAAGAAAAAAAAGATCATATAAGGGTCTAGGCTGCGTTTTTAGAAAAATCAGAGAAAAGAGGTGAGACTACAAAAATTACAGAGAGAGATTTTTGGGAAATCATGGAAACATTACGAGATTTTGTAATGGCAGCTTAAACACCTTGTAATCGGTCTAGGGGAAGATGCTTCCAAGGCAATTCAGAGTTCCAGAATATCATTTATTTCGAGTTGTATTCTGATTTTTAGATTTGATTGCGTTTGTTTATGAAATTGAATGATTATTCATTGTGTTGAATTTTTTAGATTGCATTTAGTTTTGTTGGCGATTGTGAACTAAACTTTCATGATTATCTCTATCTAATTGCTTTCAAATCTGTATTTTTTATGGATTCATGGATTACCTTGATGTTCACGGGTCTTTGATTAAGTAAGAGATGTTGGATTAGACGATTGTTTAGGAAACTTATTAATACTTAATCAAATTCTAACAGGTTATTAGTAGGTGATCGGATCTGATTTGGGGTTTCAAATTAGAATTCAATCAAGGGATTAGAATCTCAATTCGAGAATATTAGGAAGAACGAGGAGGAATTAAACTGGAGCATCAACCCTAGCCTGATTATGTTTTCTCATTATTGATTTGCATTCTATTTCATCTTGTTTATTTGTTTTTAAATTTCTGTTAAGCATAAACACCCCCTTTTTTTCGATTAAGATAAGTGGGTTCTTAATTTTGATTTGACGATTAACACTTCCTTGGGAGATGACCTGGTAAACACTATATTGCTTTCTAGTTTAAATTAATCTTGGCCGGTTTGACGATAACGGCGAATTTAATCTTTACCACAAAGAAAAATAAAAATGACAGTTACAAATCGTCATATTTAACTCCTAATTAAAAAAAAAAATGCATATTTAGGAGAAAAATAATCGTTATTTTTGACTCATAATTAAAATTTAATATCTAATTAAATCTTAATTAAAATTTTAAATCCTAAAATTCTTGTAATAAAAAAATATAAAAAAGCAACGGTTACAAACTGTCGTATTTGCTCAAAATTTTATATCTATTTCAAAAAATAATAAATAAAAATCCTTGGAGCAGAAATGATAACTGCCCAACCATCGTTTTTACCTACTCCGGCCATCGTATTTGACTACCAAAAATGATGGTTCCTCTAACCACTGTATTTGGTCACAGTGTCTTCAAAAAACGACGATTTTTTAGCTGCGATTTATAAAAAATGACAGCCAAAAATTGCTATATGGCCAAAAATGACGATTGGGGAGGAAAAAACGACGGCTCTCTGGTTGCCATATTTGCCTGTTTTCCCAGTAGTAATGAACGTAAGGCTAGATCTCAAAAAGGATATCTTTTTACCATGTTGTGGTACTGTTGTTTCAAGGCATTCCACCAAACAAACAATTGTTGCTACTTCTTCAAATCATGAAAAGATTATAGCAATTCATAAAGTAAGTGATGAATGTATCTGGTTAACATCAATGACTCTACATATTCGAGAGACTTGTGATTTATTTTTTAATAAAAAATCCTCCACAATACTTTATGAAGACAATGTTGTATGCAATTCAATTGAAGAAAGGATATTTTGAACATGACTGCACAAACATATTTCACCAAAATTCTTCCTCACTCATAATCTTCAAGAGAATTGTGATATAAATGTTCAACAAATTCGTTCAAGTAATAACCTAACAAATTTGGTCATAAATGCTTTACCAACATTAACATTTGAAAGATTATATAGTGTGCCAAATTTGAATGCGTAGATTTAGAGATCTTATGTAATATTGTGATTAGGGGCAATGTACAATGGAATATGTATTATTTTTCCTTCACAAAGGTTTCCTATTCGGTTTTTTTTTCTAACTAAAGTCTTAACAAAGCATATCCCATGTACAATAGATATTCAAGAAGAGTGTTATAAATCTATTTAATTATATATAAATATCCATTAAAGAGTCGTATGTACATTTGACTTCTCTACTCCCTAGTCTCTTAGTCTATAGAGACTTTATGGTCGTATCCTTATAAATGGAGGGTTTTATAAAGAGATTGGTCTAGTGCAGTACTAATATAATACATCAATAAATTTATTCTATATTTTTTTTCCATTTATTTTCATTAATTTTATAATATGCATATATATATTTTTAATAATAGAAGCTTTCAATTCATTAATTATGGTTATTCAATATTGTAGAAAATATATATAATTATGAAGTATCTCAAAAGAGAATTATGCTCAAATGCATTACAAATTTTTATAAAACTATTGAGTTCCAACCTAGCTCTGAGACCTTTTGTTAATATTCTAATTGTTTGACATCGCATTACTTGTTGCAATAAATAACAAACACGGATGGATGTAATTTGAAAGGATACTTAAAAAGAAATATCGATGCCTTTAATCAAATCTCAAATGCTTTCATTCTTAGTAGGATAAACACTAGTAATTCTATATAGAACAAAAATATAAAATCTAAATACTACTAAAATACTTTAATTACTATTTGAGATGAACTTTGACAAAAACAATTTTATACAATTGTTTTTGATAGGTAGTATTATTTTACAATGATCAATTTATTTCCAAGATGCAGATAGCAATTGGAATTAGGGGAAAGTTAATTATAGAGCCTCCTTTACTTCTTTCTCAGAAAAATAACAATAATAACAATGGCAAGGTCTACCTTAAATCTCAGGTTCTCAATTACATATGTATTACCATTAATAAAACATCTCCATGCATGTATGAAGGGTAAATGAGTCTTTTCATCATGACTAGTTACCAGTTGCTATAATTTCAATGTAGGCTAAATCTTGGAATACTTATTTGCCCAAATTATGCGAAAAAGCATCATTTTGTCAGTTTCCTTCTGCTTTTTGGACAATATTATTAGATCTCTCTTTCAGTATCTTTATTCCCATATACCTGCAAAATTCATATATATATATAGCACCCATTATCAATTGTTTGAATAATCAAGAATGAATGAATTCAAAAGCTCAAGAGAAATTTGGCCATAAAATTACCTTCCAAGCATCATGAGAGTAGCTTGAGGGTTAGTTCCAGGAGAGGAAAGAAAAATAGAGCCATCCATAACTCTTATGGAGTCCAATCCTATTACCTTATAATCACGATCAACTACTTTTCCAATTTGGCAACCTCCATGGTAATGCCATATTGTTGTGACAGTATCCTTACAGTACTGCTCCAATGACGTCGAGGCATTTTCATGCTTTGGTCTCAAGTTCAATATTAAGCTTGCAGTTAAGTTGAGGAGAATAGACAACGACTGTTCTTCGTATTTGATTTTTGAGAATGACTTAGATTCGACTAGTTTCCCAAGGATCTTCATGCCATTTACGCATCTCTTTAGATCTTTTGGATCATCAAAATAGTTAAATGTGACCAATGGGTTATCATCTGGATTCTGATTTTTTAATTCTAGATGACCGCTAGAAAGAGGGCCAATAATCTTTGATCCGATGTATCCACTTCTAAAGTACTTTTCGTTCTGTGGTACCTTTTCTTGGTCAAACATCTAGTCATATAAAGAAAGAATTTATGTATTATTATAAGAACAAAAATAGTTCACATGAAAGTACAATATTTTCTCAATTTTTTACTTGACATAGATAAGGACACACACTGTTTAAGAAAAATACGAAAATTGATATGTATTTTAGCTGAAGAAACTAAAATATATTTTGACTACTTTTCAATAAGAATAATTAATAAATATAAGTTATAAAACATGAATTATAAGGTGCATGAAGGGAAAGAAATATCAATCAATGCGCCTGACTTTCTAATATAAGAATCAAAAAAAACCTCAGTTCCTCCCTAATATTACAAGTAAAAAGAAAGGGAAAAAAAATAACGGAGGGCATAGTTGTTTGACCTATATAAAGTATAAAGGTACAATATTGCTCTCTCCATTTCTTTTTTACTTGTTGCAGATAAAAAAAAGAAATATTCTTTACGAAAAACACAAAAATTAATGTGTCTTTTTGTTTAGAAAACCAAAAATATCTATTAATTTTAAATTTATCAATAAGAATAATTAATAAATATGACTTGTAAAATATTAATTATAGATGTCTAAAAGGAAAAGCATTAATAAATTTACCTTGATTTTTTAATGTGATAAGTAATTTAAAAAAATAAAAAAATAAAAAAAAAAAAACTTTGATTTCTCCTCAATGTGACAAGTAAAGAAAAATAGAGGAAGTAAAATATTCTCTCCATCTTTTCACTTACCACAAATAAGGAAAAAAAAAAAAAAAAAAACATATCTTTTAAGATAATACAAAAATTGAGGTATTTTTTTATTAACAAGATTAAAATATTATTTGGTTTTACTTTTTTCCAATAAAGAATAATTAATAGTATAAGTTGTAAAATATTAATTATAAAATTAATATATACCCTTTGATTTTAAAATATAACAGATTAAAAAACTTCAATTTCTCCATATTGTAACAAGTTAAAAAACGAAAGCAGTAATCTTTATAATATAAAAAATCTTGACTTTAATTGTGTAAGAATTAGATGAGTACCCGATGTTCTAAACTTATCCCGCTTATTGCTTCGATATAACTTTCGAATTGAGTGATACCCACAACTTGACCGACAGAGAATTCAATAGGAATGCGAGAAGGCACATAAATTAAGTTGAATGTGTTATCGCTCATGCCTTGGCCGACCAAAGGCTGGTCCAAAACCACCTTAATCTTGTGGGAGTTTAGGTGCTTTGCTGGCCCAACTCCGCTCAACATTAGCAGCTGTGGACTTCCAATGGCACCGGCACTGAGAATTATTTCGTTTTTGCTTCCTTTCTTTAAAAAAGCTGTATGCTTAGTCCCTAAAGCATCTCTGAAGACCACTCCTGAAGCTACCAATTGCCCTGATTTTCCTGTTTATTGATAAAATTGTAGGAAATTGATAATTATTTATACACTAAAAGAAGAGAAAGAGACCATGTAACTATATTTTAGTTAAAAATACCAAAATATCTTGTAACATTTATTTTGTTAAGAAAAAGAACCAAAAATAAATACACATAATATCTAACATGACAAATAAAAAATATTCTCAAATTTGATAAGTAAAGATAAGGGGGGAGGAAGTATATGGTATATACCTTTAGCTGAAAACAAGATTTTCATTACAGAAGCATACAATAGAACCGTGATTCCAGAAGGATTTGCATATTCAAGCAAATCTGCAGCTGTGTGTCGGTTTCCGTCTTTGTCATATATAACACCACTGACCTTCGTCCCGTAAAGATGATCATAAGTGAAGCCATTGTCGGGAAGTACACCAACTTCCAACAGTCCATCTCTTACTGCAGATTGCCATTTTTTCAAAACTGGCTTGAAAACCAACTTCTTCTCCACCCACTGGTAAGATTCATTTAACAGCTGCTCGTCACCATCCAACCCCGCTTCCATCAAAAAATCAGCATCGGCCCTGGTGTAGAAGCCGGCATTTATGCAACTCCCACCGCCCAACACGCGGGCTCGATTATTTATCACACCGTCCTCGGAGATAAATCCCTGAGAGGGAGACGACGGAGATGTGTCGCGAAGAGCTCTTCCGAATGCGTCAATACTAGTGATGTTGGGATTGCCGTAAGGTGAACCCCCACGTTCCAGCAGGAGAACACTAGCGTTCTGAGAGAGTGTGGCAGCTAATGGGCAGCCCGCTGTGCCTCCACCTACGATAATGTAGTCGTAATATGACCTCAAAGGGGCTGTGGCTGCTTCGTGCAAGAACGTATACTTTGGAGCTGCACAATTATAATCAAAATATTAATTCACAACTAATCATGAATAGATATATATATATATAGATATAGATATATAGCTAGATATGTACCTCTTTCGGAGGTAATAAATGTAAAAAGAAAGAAAAGCATGAATCCAAAAATAGCCGTCCAGCAATTCTGCAATATTCCCATGGTTTACTCTTTCTTCTTCTTCTTATTCTACTTGGTTTTGATTTGATGCAAAGGAATATTGTATTCCTTGGTGGTTTAAATAGGAGGTAGTGATAACTAGATTTTTTAACTTAAACTACAATTTATTCACATTTATCTCCTATAAACGTATTTATGAATTTTATTTCCTAAATAAAAATTACAAAAATAATATATGATTTTAATAGACGTACACAATAAATCTAACTCGGGATAGTGAGAGATAACGAAAGATAACGTGGCTGAAGAAAATAATAGAATAAGTTAGAAAATGTTGCAAGCAAATACATCCTTTTATGACCCGTAATTCCATATACATATATATACATATAAATATACACAGATCAGGGGCGGCTCTATCAAGTTGTCATGGTCCCTATCAGATTAACGGGCACCTCAAATTTGAAAGTTAAACTTTATCTTTTAAATTATGCACAATATATATATATATATATTGTGCATAATTTAAAAGATAAAGTTTAACTTTCAAATTTGAGGTGCCCGTTAATCTGATAGGAAACTTCACTTGCAGATATATTAGTTTTTTAGAATATTAATATAATTTATTCAAATAAAAATAATTTAAAATATTAATTTATTTAAACAAAATTAATTTAAAGATTAAAAAGTTAAAAATGAAACATAATAACCCAATTATTCAAATGGTAAAAATTTAAGAATTAATCAAAAAAATAAAAATAAATAAGGATCCATTTATTCTAAACAAAATAATTTAATTTTTTTAAAAAATAATTTATATAAATTTTTACTTGTACTTAAAATTAATAATTTTGTTCAATAATTAAAAATATAGCACATTTTAAATTACAGGAATATTAAATGATATTATATTATTAAAATATTTAAAATATATTTGGAAAATAATTTAAAGCACAAAAAGTTGATAAATATATATAGTAACACAACTAAAATTAAGTTAATTTTTATACAATTTTTTTTGTTCAATTAGACTTTAATATACCTTGGTTTAAAAATTTAATATATATTATTGCTATTTTAAAAAAAAAAAATTATCTATTTTAGAACTCTTGATATTTTAAATAAATAAAATATGGAAATACTTTTCCTAAAAAAAAAAAAAATGGAAATACTTCAAATTTACGAATAACTTAAACAATTTGAAAACCATTTATTATTTACTAATATCAATAAAATATAATGAGATATAAGCTAAAAAACTTAAACCCTTTAAAAAAAGTCTGAGAAAATCTTATTGTATAAGACCTAATCAACATTACATATTATAGTAAAACAGTCAAAATCTTTCATCTTTAATCTCTTGAAATGTTTAAAAATAGAACTAAAATTGAAAGTTTTTGAAAAATATACAAATTAAAATATTTTACATACATATATATATATATAATAGTTTTTTCATTTATTAAAATTAAAACACAAAAAAAAAACATGTATGTTAAAAAACTAAGAAGTGTTATAAATAAAGAGGAAATATAAGAAAATAAAGAGAATGTCTTGTCAACATTTTTTATCAAAAGGAATAAAATGCAATACTTATAAATACAAACGTGATGACTCTTGTTGAGAGAGTCAAAAGTATCTGGGAAGTTAGGATATTCACTTAAATAATATTTATAACACTCTCCCTTAAATATCCATTGTACAAGGAATATGCCTCATTAAAACCTTACTAGCTAGAGAAAAACACAGTGGGAAAAAAAACCCTAGTGAAGGAAAAAGAGTATATTTTCCCTTGTACATTCCCCCTGATCAAAAGTTACGTAAGATTACTGAGTCGACATATTCTTATTTGACACTCTAATCTTTCAAATGTTGAAGTCGGTAATGCCTTTGTAAGCAAATCTGCCAAGTTGTTACTTGAATGAATCTATTGAACATCTATATCGTCATTCTTCTGAAGATCATGAGTAAAGAAGAATTTTGATGAAATATGCTTCGTGCGATCTTGTTTCATATATCCTTCCTGCAACTGAGCTATAGATGTTGCATTGTTTTTATAGAGTATTGTTGGAGATTTCTTCTCAGAAGATAAACCACAAGTATCCCAAATATGTAGAATCATAGATCTTAACCAGACATATTCACGACTTGCTTCGTGAATTGCTATAATCTTTGCATGATTTGAAGAAGTGGCAACAAGTGTTTGTTTGGTAGAACGCCATGACACAGCAGTACCTCCACATGTAAAAAGATAGCTTGTTTGTGATTTGGTCTTATGTGGATCAGACAAGTAACCAACGTCAGCATAACCAATGAGTTGTGGTTTGGAAATGTTGACATACAATAATCCTATGTCAATTGTACTTCAGAGATATCGAAATACATGTTTAATTCTATTCCAATGTCTTCTAGTTGGACATGAGCTAAATCTTGCTAATAAATTAATAGCAAAAGCTATATCAGGTCTTATATTTTAGCAAGATACATTAGTGCACCTATTGCACTAAGATATGGTACTTCAAGACCAAGAAATTCTTAATTATCCTAATGAGGTCGAAAAATGTCTTTTTTTACATCAAGTGATCGAACGACCATTGGTGTACTCAATGGATGTGCTTTGTCCATATAAAATCTTTTGAGGACCTTTTTCATATAAGTTGATTGATGTACGAACATTTCAGTTCCATTTTTCAAGTGTTCGATCTATAGGCCGAGACAAAATTTTGTTATTTATTAGATATCTTTCATCTCAAATTCTCTTTTCAAAGAATTTACAACTCTTGAAATCTCTTTAGATGTTCCAATAATATTTAAATCATCAATATATACAACAATTATAGCAAATTTGAAATTTTTTTTCTTAATGAAACACACGAGCAAATTTAGTTATTTTGATAACCTTCTTTTAACAAATAGTCACTAAGATGATTGTACCACACACACCCTGATTGCTTTAATCCATAAAAAAATATCTTTGTAATTTTATTGAATATAATTCTCGAGAATTTAAATTGTGTGCCTCAAGCATCTTAAAATCCTTCAAGGATTTTCATATAAATATCATTAATAGAGCTATATAAAATAGGTTATACTTACGTTCATAAAATGCAAATTCAAAATTTTCATTAACTACCAAACTAATGAGATATGGAAACGTAATTGCATCTAGCACAATAGAATATGTGACTTTGCAGTTAAAATTCTGAAAAAATCCTTGTGCAACAAGTTGTGTTTTATATCTCACAACTTTATCTTTCTTATTTGGTTGTTGCACAAATACTCATTTGTACATTATGAGTACAACATCTTCAGGTGTCCGGACCACGAGTCCAAAAACTTCAAGTTTTTCAAGTGAGTTTAAATATGTTTTAATTGCATCTTTTTTTAAAATATATATATATATATAGTCAATCACATCTACGTTAACACTCATTGACGAATGTATGTTCATGATCACCATTATGATTCAAAATTGCTAGCGTTACATTCTCTATAAAAATATTGTTGACAAATATTTATTTTTGATTCAATTGTTTCCACATAAAGACATAATTGATTGAGATCTGATCATTCTCTTCTTTTTCAATATTTCCATGTACTTGAACTTCTTCTAGAGTTATTCTATTTGTTATGTCTCTTGACTCTTCAAAAGTGGCAATTTGTTCAATTGACTCATTTAGAACGTTTGTTCCCTTTCTTTTGCGAGGATTTTGATCTTAAGAACCAATTGGTTTATCACACTTATGGCGTGCCATAGACTCATATTTTATTTCACTAGTGGATTGTCCTATCGGGACATCAGTTCAGCTGGTATATGTGATTTAATTAATCACTTTCTTTGTATCAATAAATATCTGGAAGTTTATATTGTATAATGGGACTATCTTTGGAATTTCAAGTTCATATTACTTTGTATGGTGATCAAAATATTCCCAATATTATCAAGCTGCATTTTTGTTTCCCCCCTAATATTTGGAATTATGATTCATGAGAACTGTAAAAAGATCTCCAATATCTCTTATGATAGGAGAATCAAATATTCCCAATCTCCTTTGAATACCCATCTTTGTGCATTGTGGTGGAGTTATAGAAATATATATCGCACTTTCAAAAATTCTAAGACGGGAAATATTTGACTATTGACCATTAGCCAATTGTAAATAGGGTGAAACTTTTGTAGGAACGATGCGCACAAATTCTGTTGCATATAAAATTGCATTGTTCTTAAGTAATAAAAAGTGTTGTCCTCATAAATGTATAGTTGTGAATTATAATCGTTTAACAAATGACTCAGCTAACCAATTTGTGTGTATGAACATGAGCTATAGGATGTTCTATACTTATGTCAATCACAACATTATCCAGATATATTGTGCTCGTGTTCTTCTTATTTGATCAAGCATCACATGAAATTCTTTAGATTGAAAAATCTTCAGGTTTTCAATAAGTGTCCATGTGATGTACAATAATTTTCTTTCGCATCATATTGAACCGAAATGCCCTAACCGGTCATGCCAATAGTAAAATTCCTTGAACCAATAAACTTCTAGTTTATGGTTAATTTCATTTCTTTATGAAATTATTGTAATTGTTCTTCAGAAACATTCAATTAATTACCAAAAATTATAGTAGCTTTTTGGTTAGACTATAATTGCTCTTTTGGAGCATTGAATTAATTTTGGACTACAAAGATTGTAATAACATATGCAACATATTTTGATAAAGTACTTCCTTCCTCATATCTTCAAGGATAGTATAAGTAGTTGCAATAGCTACGAGATATATTTCTTTATTCATATATTTCAATACAAAAAGCATTGTAAATAAATATTACATATTATCATAAATAGAAGTTCACAAATAAAAAATAAATAAATAAATAAAAGACAGTAAATAAATATTACAAAAATAAGAAGCTCAAAGTTGATTCTTGGTGTTGCAAGTGATTGTAGGATGCGTTTTTTAATCACGTCGAGTTTCCAATATCCCGTGATACACAAATAATATATATATATATATATGTATGAATGATAAAGAATAAAAATAAAATAGTAAAATTAATTGTAAAAGATCAAGATATCAAAAAATAGAGGATAAAATATTCTAATAAATTAAAATATAATAATAATGAATATAATAAAAGCAAAAGTATCTATTTAATAATATAATAAATAATATATATTTCTTTTTTTTTTTTTGGATTCTTCTATATCCAATCAGATGATCCATTTTCTTTTTGATTTTTCGAAAGAATCAATCACATCCAAGATTATAAAGATCTTCATAATTTTCTTCAGCATTCTTCTCTTTCTTTTTAAGGGATGCTTGATAAACATTAACTAAATATTTTTTTTGTTGTATGATAGGTACGAAACTAATGACTTTTTATGCCACAGTCATGACAAAAATTTTCTAATTTTTGGACAAATTTTCTTTGTGCCACTTTAAAAACTTTGATTTTTCTGCTTTATTGCTCCACATCTAGTGGTAAAACATATATCTATTATTAAAATACTATCACTTCTGGTGATATAACACATATTTATTAAAATACTATTACTTCTCGTGGTAAGATTACACTTCTGGTGTATATATCATATATATATATAGATAATAAAGATAAAATATAAGTACATCTTATACTGAAATATTAAATAAAAAAAATAAAGATAAACATATTATATATATATATATATAAATAAGCATATTATGAATTAAAAATAATAATAATAAAAGATAAATATATTTTTTGTAGTCATTATTCTTTCCCACTTGTCTGATTTATTGTTATAAAATTATATCCACGACCATGACCTCTTTGGGGGTCATTAATAATATTAATTTATGGTAATAAATTAATATCATAATTAATAATGTAAGACAAATTTGTGATACAAAAATTAGAGAATTTTTCTCTAACATATTATCATCTATTATATTCTTTCATATAATTTTAATTGCGATATAAATTTAATCATCTCTCAAATAAAAATAATTTCTAATAATGGATATTGCAGTATCTACCAGATCTATCTTAATTAAATGCATCCCAGATCTAATATTCATGATAAATAACATTTTTTTTTTTTGTTGGCTTCAAGTGGCACATTTTTTTTTTTTTTTTTTTTTGAAAATAAAACTACATACCTTTTTATTCTTCTTGAATCAAATATCAAACTTCAAACTTCAAACTACAAGTAGGTACTAATGATAGAAGCTCTTGTGGTGTAACAGAGACTCATGAGACTAAGTGATTCATACAAGAATTAAACAATATACAAAAACCAATGGTAGAGTTTGTGCTGATAATGTGTTATAAATAAATATGAAATATACAAAAATAGAAAGAATGTCTTGTCAACACATTTTATCAAAAGGAATAAAATGCAATATTTATATGTACAAACGTGATGACTCTTGTTGAGAGAGTCAAGAGTATTTAGAAGGTTAGGATATTCACTTAAATAATATTTATAACAAAAAGTATATTTTAAAATTTTTTTAATATAATTAAACTTTTCTTTTCTTTTTCTTCCCTCCTTGCTCTTTAAAAAAAAAAATGGGCTTTAAAAAAAAAAAAAATTGGGCCAGAAATAGCGGCCCAAGTAGTCGTTTCAAGTTTGGGTTGGGTAGTCGTTTTTGGGCCCACCGCAATTTAAAAAATTGTTAGGCCTAAAACAGAGGTTCGACTGTCGTTTTTGAGTAAAAAATTTAAAAATTAAATAAATTATTTAGGGTTTAAGATTAGGGTATATTTTACTATATAAATAATTTTTAAACACTCAAATAATGTAATAATCATTATATATCTAACTCGATATTAATAATCGAAAAAATTGTATCATTTCATATATACAATTATAACATTTCATTAATGTATGTGTCTATGCGTATTATATAAGAAACATCTTATTATATATATTAAATAATTAGTCCAACCGTTGGATATAACCATATATATACATAAGTTATTCATATATACAAAATTTTGATTTAATCCGATATTATTTCATATGTCATCCATATATATTTCCTATATTTAATATTGAAATATACACATTTTTTTAATTTACAAAAATCAAAATTTTAACCTAACCGTTAGATTTGTTAAACATATAATAAAAACTAAACTTACAAAATTTGAAGTAAATCAGATATTATTTCATATGTCATCTATCTACGTTTATAATTTTAATATTGAAATATACAAAAATCAAAATTTTAATCTAACAATTAGATTTGTTAAATATATAGTAAAAAACAAACCTACAAAATTTGAAGCTAATCTGATATTATTCATGTGTCATCCATCTACTTTTGTAATTTTAATACCGAAATATACACATTTTTTATTTTACAAAAAGTCAAACATTTAATCTAACATTTCTATTTATTAGAAATATATTAAAAATAAAATCTATAAAATTTGAATCCAATATGATATTATATGAATATTAATTGGAGTTATAAACTCTTATTTTGAGCAAAAATTACGCTTTTTAGCCGCCGTATTTGCTCAAATAAGGTGTCGTATTTGTCTAACATAATATAACACTTATAAAACTACAGTATTTGGTCACCACGCCATCGTATTTGCTAAACCAAATACAACGGTTCACAAAATCACCGATTTAGACTGGCACATTTACCAAAAAAAATTATCAAAAATGATAGTTGGAGGGCAAACTATTGTCGTATCTAGTGACAAAAAATGACGGTTTGCAGCCTCCGTATTTTGTAGGCGACAAATCTGCCAACTTTTTTGTAGTGTTAATTATTTTAGTTAAATTTGTTTGTTTCTGTTATTGATTGTTATATTTAATATTTTTTTCATTTAGTTTTATTGCTAGAGTAATTATATTGTGAACAGAAATGTTTCTATTTGAATAAATTATTTATCTTGTGATTTTAATTTGTTTAATTATTTTATTTAAATATTATTTATTTCTTATATCAATTATTTTTGTTATTTGTTCTATTGTTTATTTCTTTTATGGTCTTAATTTACCTTTTTTTTTTTTTAAATTTGATGCTTTTTTACTTTTAATGTGTCTCAAACTCATGACTTCTCAGATCATAACTAAGGTTGTTATCAATTGAACTATGCCTTCTTAATGTAGTCTTAATTTACTTTTTTTTTAACATAAATATTTCTACTTAAATAACTATTTATTTTGTGATCTTAATTTGTTTAATTATTTTAATTATATTTGTTTGTTTTCGTTATTAATTGTTCTAGTTAATATTTTTTTTCTTTGATTTGGGTATTGTCTACAATACTTTTATTGTTAACCTAAATATTTCTATTTAAATAACTATTTATTTTTTGGTCTTAATTTTCTTAATTATTTTAGTTCAATATTATTTATTTTTGTATCAATTATTATTATTATTTTTTTGGTGTGAAACTTTAATATATGGGAAAATTGGTAGATTTGGTTCCTAATATTCATATCTTTGATGTAGTTGATCTCTTTTCTTTCTTTTTTATTTAGGAGGTCTCAAATATAAAATAGACATGTGCATTTGGTCTCTCCTTTCACAAAATTCATTGTTTGGGCAAGTCAAAATTCATTGTTTGGCTTACCCAAACAATAGATTTTGAAGAAAAGATGGACCAAATGTAGATGTTTGTTACGTTGGAAACCTAATAAAAAAAGAAAGAAAAGAGATCAACTGTACCAATGATTAAAAGATTAAGAACCAAATCCACCAATTTTAATAGATGTTTTAGTTAAATGTTCATTTATGCTATCAATTATTTTGGTTATTGGCCAAAAATTTTATATATCTAATTTAAATGTTTCAACTTAAATAACTATTTGTTCCGTAATTTTAATATTTTGCTTAAATATTTGTATTTGTTATTAATTATTTTTTATTAACTAAAATATTTTTATTTTTAGCTTTCAAGATCAAATTATTAATAAATATAAAATTTAATTATGCTAATTATATTTTAGATATTTGAATTATAAGAGAAAAATTCTTTTTTTTTTTTGAATTTTATACTTGTAGAGCTTAAAAATATATTTAGATGTCTTTATTAGTCTTTGAATCAAATATTTATTTTTATTATAATTTAGTTTAGTTATTAGTTCAAATATATTTTTGTAATTAAATTAATTATTTATTTTTGTGTTCTAAATATTTCGATTGAATGTTTATTTATTAAATTACAATATTTTATTTAATTAAATATATTTAGATGTCTTTATTAGTCTTTGAATCAAATATTTATTTTTATTATAATTTATTTTAGTTATTAGTTAAAATATTTTTTGTAATTAAATTAACTTTTAATTTTGTGTTCCAAATATTTCAATTGAATGTTTAGTTATTAAATTACAATATTTTAGTTAATTATTTGTTTTTTATCATTTATTTTGGTTATTTACAAAAATATTTTTATTTTTAAATTAAATATTTTAGGTTAAGCATTTTTTTTTATTCAAATGTTTTGAATAAATGTGTTAATTAACTATTTACTTTTGTTATCAAATATTTTAGTTATGTATCAAAATATTTTAATTCTTAAACTAAATATTTTTTTTTATTAAATAACTATTTCTTGTATTGCATGAAGATATTGTTTTCATATTTAAGTTAAATATTCTTCTCAATAATTATTTAGGTTATTGGCTGAAATATTTTATTTATAGCTAAACTATTTTTATTTAAATAACTATTTATTTTATGGTCTGAATATTTTGTTTAAATATTTTAGTTAAATGTTTGTTTTGTTATTAATTATTTTGGTTATTGATCAAAATATTTTTATTTTTAACCAAAATATTTTTTCTGTAAATAAACATAAATTATTTAAAATTTGAATATATATATAATTTTTTTTTTCTAAGTTTGACCACAAGAAATAGATTTAAATAAATTTAGATAATTATAAATAGATTCAAAGGAAAAACCATTCTTTTCAATTAGAACTATATATAAATTTTGACAAGTTAAATATTAGAACTTTAATTAAACATTTAAAATTTTATTTTTAAATAAATAAAATATAAAAGATGAAAGTAAACAAATATAACAATTGACCAAATATAATTATATGAGACCTAAGTATATGTATATATATATTAAAAATTAATAAATTTCTTTCTACATACAAAATTTAAAATAAATAAATAAATAAGTAAAAATCAATGTCTATCCTTTTTAACTCTGTTGATACTATGTAAATTTATTCTTAAAAAATTATGTAAACTGTTTGTATGGTTACTTTTTAGAGGATAAAATTTATTATATTTTTTATTTAATTAAGTCAAATATATTTTTTTAAGTTCTAATGAAGAACTATAAAACTAAATATTAGAGTATTATTTAAAATTTAGTATGTTATGAGAATAAATTTTTAAATATACTATTTTATAAGTAGATAAACATATTAAAAAATGAAATTTTAAATATAAATATTACTTATATTTCTATACTTATATATATTCTAATATACTATATAATATTTGAAATTCATATATATATATATATGAATATATATATGTATCAAAATATTTATTGTTTAAGGGTAAAAAATGAAAGAAAAAACAGAGAAAAAGGTATGATTTTTTTTTTTTTTTTTTGAAAATTTTGAGGGATTTTCACCTCCTCCAAAGTGTCTCATGATGATAAGTAAGGTTATTACCAATTGAGTTACACCTTCTTGATAGAGAAAAATCTTATAAATAAAATATGTAATCCAAAATGTCTTAAATAATACATTAAGACAAAATATTATGTCAATCAAAAAGTTTTAGCCATGCAATATATATATATATATAAATATGCCAACAAAATGTAACATAAAAAAATTTTAATATTATCTTGAAGTATAATTTATATTGATTCAAATTTTTAATTATTTTATATATATACTTTAAAAATATAAATAAATTTTAAAAATTGTTCTAAATGAAAATAAAAATATTTTATTATGTTTTTTAAATATCTTATATTGTTTAAAAATAAATAGACTAAATTTTTTTTTTTTTTTTAAAAAATATGCATATTAAAATATTTTCTTTGCAAATGCATAGTAATAAAATATAGTCATGTTAACTTTGATACTTTAAAATTTTATTTTTAAATTTGTTAATTTTCCACTCCCTCTCTTTCTTTTAAGAGTGAAATTCTCTTCTTTCTTTCTTTTTTTTTTTTTTTTTAATTCTTTTTTCTCACTCTTATTCGCAAAAAAAAAAAATTCATGCAATCCTTGTGCAAAAAGTAAATTATAATTCTCATGTGATTTTATTTTTATTATATAAAAATTATATTATTGTGTTACTCTATTTGTTGTCATAATGTTGATTACTACCAAATACAAAAAAGTTTAATGCCCATTTACCTAACTAAGAATAGTTACTGAGATAAGTAAAATAATTAAAAATAATTTACTGAAACATTTAACCCATAAATGTAATTTCTTACATTCTTGTTAAAAGTCAAATTAACAAACATACCAATATAAATAGAATAAATAGAATTGAGTAGGTTAAGTATATATATTTATACATTTCTTTTATAGTGTGAATTTTAAAGGAAACTGATTTATTATAGGATATAAATTAAGTAATCGTTAAATATATATAATTTTAATAAATAAATTATATTTTAAAATTATAATTTTTTTTTAAATAAATACAATTAAAATCATAATTTTTCAAGAAATACATTAAATAGTATTTTATAAATGAAATAAATATTATAAGTTATCATTATAACATTTTAAAATTAAGTAAGGATTATAAATTACTCTTGTAACGTCTAAAAATTAAATGAATATTATGACTTATGAGTTATCATTGTAACATTTAAACCTTTTTTTATCATAGGTAATTAGTCTTCTAGTTAAAGGGTAAAATAGTCTTCATAAAAAAAAAGGAAGAAACATTGTTTACACTTTTATATGTTATATATTAGATATTAGATTTCTTTTATAGTGTATATTTTAAAGTAAACTAATTTATTATAGGATATAAATTAAGTAATATATATATATATATATAT
>JAXGGT010001489.1:11056-26940 GCA_035583425.1 Marsdenia floribunda | reverse complement strand
ATTTAGCTGAAGATGAGCTGAATATATCACCCTTGGAATGGCTTCAAAACTCCTCCATTTGATAGCTCAAACTGGCGGATTTCTCAGACTGCCAGGTGTGTAAACAAGCTGGAATTTCAGCTTGATTATTTATCCATATTGTGTAGTTTTGCATGGCTGAAAATTGGGAAAACTTTAGCTCATATTAAATCCATAATAAACTGCAAAATCAATTAATCAAAGCTGCCATTTTAACACTTAAGCTGATTTTTGAATAATAGGAAAATGAAGTTTAGTCTTAAAACTATAACAAGAGTCCAAAACTAACAATTAAATCAAAGAAATCAGTTATTTATTAAAGAAATCCTAAAACCTTCCAAATATTAAAATAAACCAAAATAATACTAAAACTAATATAAAAACCGAAAAACTAACAAGAAATATAAAATAAGAGGCATAAAATGACATCAAAAACATGATATATTTTTGTGTTATCACAGACAAAAGGCCTTCAATCCATACAAGCTCACAAGCTACTGTAGCAATAGCTCGATACACAGCTTCAGTACTAGATTGAGTTACCACTTGTTGTTTCTTGCTTTTCCATGAAATAAGATTTCTTCCAACTAACACATAATAACCTGTGGTAGATCGTCCATGAAGAGAATTTCCAACCCAATCTGAATTGGAATAACTTTCAATGGTAGTATGTCCATTCTTTGTCATATCAATTCCTTGGTCAATAGATCCTTTCAAGTATTGCAGAATAACTTTTACCAGACTCAAATGGTACACAGTAGGAACATTCATGAATTGACTAACCAAACTCACAACGAAAGATATATCAAGTCTTGTGATAATCAGATAGATGAGTTTTCGTACAAGCTTCTGATAGTAAGTAGGACATTTGAGAGCTTCATCACTTGAATCAATCTTTAATTTACAATCGAGGAGCAGAAGAAAGTTTAGCATCAATCACTCCAGTTTCTTGAAGCAAGTCCAAAATGTACTTTCATTGATTAAGGAAAAATCCTTTGCTGGAAGATGCCATTTTGATTCCAAGAAAGTATTTTAGTGTTCCAAGTTCCTTTACAAGAAATAGTTGTTGTAGTTGTTCTCTTATCTTGTTGACTGAATCAATATTACTGCCAATTATAATTAGATCCTTCACGTAGATAAGAACCATCAATTTTTCTCCTTTTCCATGTTGAATATATAGAGAAGAATCAGCAAAGCTTTTTGAAAAACTAAGACTTACAAGAGTTGTGCTCAACTTAGCATGCCAAGGTCACAGACTCTGATTTAATCCACAGATACATTTATTAAGTTTTCAGGCCAAACTTGGATCACCACTTTGAGGATGGCCAAGAGGAAGCTTCATGAACACTTCTTCTTCAAGATCCCCATTCAAAAAGGTATTTTTAACATCCATTTGATATAAATACCACCCGTTATTCATAGCAACCAGTAACAATACTTGAATAGTGGTCATTTTTGCAACTGGGGCAAAAGTCTCCCTGTAATACCTTCCATACCTCTGAGTAAAACCTTGGGCAACCAAACATGCCATATGACAACAAATCCATCAGACATAAACTTTGTTTTGTACACCCATCTATATCCAACTACCTGCTTTCCTTCAGGAAGAGATACAACACTCCATGTGTTATTTTCTCCAAGTGCCTTCAACTTCTCTTCTATTGCATTCTTCCAATCAGTTTGACATTGAGCCTCTTGATAAGTTTTAGGATCCTAAACATCAAAAATACAAGAAATATAATGAGGGTTACAACCTTTAATACGTTAAATATCTTGAAATTGGATGCTTTGCTGAACATGCTACATAGTCTTGCAACTTTTTTTAAGGTTGGTGATTTCTTGGTGGATTTCTTCAAGGGACCAGTGATTGTTCTTGATCCATAGATACAACTTTATCAATCAAGTTAATGGAAGGTCTTCAAGTCTAGTGGATGCACTTCCATAAGATTATGATTCGTGTCTTTCTTAAAATCCTAAAGTTCTGTCTTAGCATTGGGTAATGGAAACAATTCTAATATAATATGACCCTTTATTGAAGCTGTGAAATAAGGTATGATTTCATCAAATCTCACATATGAGTTTGTGAATATCCTAAGAAAACATATTAACTTCTCTTGGATCCAACATATGTCTGGAATTCGCTGGTAGATCTAGAAAACAACTGCATCTGAGCACCTTCAAATGAGAGATACTAGGCATTTTCCTTAGAAACACTTCAAGTGGACTTTTAAAGTCCAAAACTTGATTGGGAAGTCAATTAATAAGATAGGCAACAATCATAAATCCATAAGACCAAAAAGGTTTAGGAACATTCATCTAAAGCATTATTGCTCTAGATTTCTCTAACAGATCTCTGTTCTTTCTTTCAACAGTCCCATTTTTTTGGGAAGTATTAACAAAACTGGTTTAATGCATTATTCCATTAAATTCTAAGAGAGTAGTCATATTATGGGATGTATATTCTATGACATTGTCAATTCTTTGAGATGAGCTAAAAATTGGTTAACAATCATCATATATAAAATCTTTGAAATGATTCAGAACATCACTTTTTTATTTCAACAAATAAATCCAAGTGACTTTAGACAAATCATCGATGAAAGTTATAAAATATCTAATTATATCCATCAACCGAGTAAAGAACCTGACTCCATACATCTGAATGTACTAATTCAAAGGGTTTAGTAGTTTTTGAGACAATGAAAAACTAAAAAAATATTTGGCTGATTTTGAGTAATGACATACATCACAACCCTGAGTTTCGTTTCAAAAATTAGGTATAATTTTTTATCTTGTTGATAGAACAAGATCAGAAGTGTGAGCTAAACATTGATGCCATAAAGACTATTGACTCATAGAGGAGGAAATAGCTTGAAAACGTTTAGTTACTTGACAATTAGGAGAGAAGTAGTAAAGTCCATTTGTGAAAAAACATTCACCAGTCATCTTCTTGGTGACACGATCTTGAAACATAACCTTACATGGTGTGAATAAAACATCACAATTTAGACTTTGAATTATTTGTCGAATGGTCAGTAATTGAATAGGAAAGGAGGGCACATAAAGAGCATCAAAAGTTATGGTACTGGATATGAGCTTGAGTTTTCCTTTACCCATGACAAGAACATTTTAACCATTAGCAACTGACACAATAGAGTACAAAGGAAATAATTGCCATAAGTTTTCCAATTTATTAGATAGATGATTAGTGGCACCAGAATCAACAACCCATTAGTCATGCAATGAACTAATTTCTAAAGCAGTTTAAAATACCTTGACTATTCTCCTCATTAATTCTAGCAAGAAAACTAGTAAATTTGATTAAAAAGGCAGCAGGTTCATCATGACTTGTTCTCCTTCTTGCATATTTCCATGACAATGCTTGTCTTGTAAATAGCTAACAAAATCATTTAACAAAACAGAAATATTTTTTGAAAAGGAATCTGCAGTATGAGAAGCCAAATGAGCTTTAGAATTAGTCACATGCCTTTGATCACTTCCTTTTCTATCTTTGCCAGATTTGAGTTTCAATTATAGATAAAGGCTCCAACACCTATGCATAGTATGCCTAATAGCCTTGCAATAATTACATTTTAAATTTGGATGCTTGCCTTCGTATGCTGGCTTTCTTCCACCTGGTTGAGCAAGGTAAGCATGATTATCAACAGTAGTAGAGATAACATTACGAGGCATGATTCTTTGAACTTCTTCTCATTGTATAGCAACATAAACATTCTTCAATGATGGCAATTCTGTAGTCATCAAAATATGATTCTTGAACTCTTCATAATCTAGATCAAGACTAGCCAACAATTGAAACACTCGATCTTCTTCAACTCGTTTTCTAAAAATTACAGGATCAACAATATGTGGACGATAAACCTCTAGATCATTCCACAAACCTTTCAACTTGCCCAAAACACTAACAAATTATTTTCCTTCTTGCTTAAAACCAGCAATCTCTTGTCGAATCTGAAATATTCGAGCAGCATTATTTTGTTTCCTATACATATCCTGAATAGCTTCCCAAAGATCTCGAGAATTTTTAGAATAACTAAAAATTTCCGCAATTAATATTACTCTCCATAGAATTAAGCAACTAGGACATAACCAAATGATCCTTTTCCACCCAAGCCGCATATTCATGTGAGGCCTCATTCGAAGCCATTTCTTTCCCACTAATAAATCCTAGTCTAGACGTTCCACCCAGAGCAGTGGTGACTACCCTCGACTATGGGAGGTAATTAAACTCATCTAACAATAGAGAAGAATGTTTCTAAGATTTGTTCATATCGCCAACAGAGTTAGCAGAAGAAATAGCAACCACCTCATGAGTGGTTCTTGAAACAAAATCATTAATGTTAACTAAATTCATTTTATTGGGAACAAATTCACTGCTCTAATACCATGATGAAATTGCAATCTAAGCTGAAAGTACTAAAGCAGCATTAGTATAAGAAATTGAAAATAATGATGGGGATAAAAAAAACCGAAATTCATTCATCATAATTATATATTTTTGGAATACAACTATATTTGCAAGTTTCTTCCTAGTCAATAATTAGGGAGTTTCCTAACTAAAAAGAATGAGAAGGATAATCTACTATCAATCCTATATACAATTACCTTATATTATACCACTAAATTAGGAGTAAGAGATTTTCCTAATTTAGATTCTTGCAACAAGGTTGTTGAGGCAATTATATTAGAGTTCAAGCATTTATATCAAATCTATCAAAACAGAAAATAACATGATATATACTTAATTGAAGCGCTTAAAAATATCGTAATAGTCCAATATTTTTGTAGTGTAATTTTCATTAGAATAAGGTATTCGCTGAGGAGGTTGAAAAGCTAGTTAGATTGAAAGGTGAAAAATTGTAAAAATGAATAATGGTGATGAATACTATAAAAAATATAATGTGTTAAGATAGTAGGTCTATTTACAAGTCCAAAAAAGAATTTACATATGTGAAACACACCTCAACAAATTATATGACAGAAAGGCAGAATAAAACATTAATATAAAAAATAAAGAGTATAATCAATAATTTCAAAGTACAATGCACTTAAATCATCTGTTCATTTGCGACCTAGGATTTCCTAGTGACGATTAATGTTCCTAAAACTCCTAACCAAAGCTTAAATTTATAATCGATATAAAAAGAAATTGGATTCTAATTACTTTATTACTTGTGAGACATGTGCATATCACATGTCTAAATGTGAATGGCTACTTATTTTCAAAGCCGATGAAAACATGAATTTTTCCAAATATTTTAGTTGGAGGATCAAATAAGCTAATTTATATATATATATATATAGAAAAAAATTAAAGAGATTTTCTAGTAAATTAAATTGAATACAAGTCTTTGGTGGGTGGTTGAGAGTGACGACGAAGAGTTTACATGTAAATTGAATGATTCAAGTCGTATCAAAATACTTGAATAATGCCATATCAGTAAAGTTGAAATACTTGACGTCCATTACCTTTTTCACAAAGTCAAAATTCGACAACTTAGCCCTTTTCCTTTTTCTATATATATATATATTGCTTTGGCTGTTCATAGCACATGCAAACAGAATGTCCAACAAAAACATTCTAATAACTCTTCTCTTCTTATTGCTTTCAGCATCGTTCAATATCCAACCAGCAACGCCTACAAGAATCATACCCAGATGTAAGTTTCTGATCATCTCTCCCCTATAAGTTTTTCTCTGTTTTTTTTTTTTTTTTTTTTTTTGTTAAACAAAAGGAAAACAAATTAATACTTTTGTATGACACATTTTCATAATAAGGTCTTTGTTTAGAGAACCTTTTATTAATAAGGTATGTTCAATTTGCTTAAGGTCAAAGAGAATAAGACGTTTAACATAATATCAAAGAAAACTTTGTGCAAAAAAACTATGCCGATGAAATTGGGTAATTTTTTTTTTTGGTTGAAAATACTTATGATTGATTATATAATGTTGTTTTTGTATTTCCCTTTGATAGCTCCATTGATGAGATCAGAAATAATCCTGTCAATGCTTCAGAGAGGCTATCGCTCCCCTCCTAGCTCTCAACCTGGCCACGGCCCTATTTCGAGACCAGGAAGCAATTGCAAATCTTGCCTCCGAAAGTACTAATTCAACAAATTAATTATATATCAGCAGACTTCAAGCAATTGCTTAATTACTCACATTCTTTTTCCATTTTTTTTTTTTTCCCTTTTTTCTTCCCACTGTAATACTTTCTGACAAAAATAATGTTTGCGACTGAACAATTTTTCATTCACTGTTGAATTATGCTTTCATCTTTCTTTTTAAGGTTTTATATGATGATATTTGTCTTCTCTTTTCACAATTTTCTTCATCTGGTCTCTTTTTCGATAATTATTATAAGGAAATTTAGTTATTTTAATTGTTCTTTTATATTTTTTTCCCATATTATTTTATTGTGATCATTTTTGTCCTTTTAATCATTTTTTTCTAAGATTTATTAAGATTTATCAAGTTAAAATATGTGTGTACTAGTGTAAAGGGTCCTAAGTTGATAAAAATAATTTAACAAAAATATAATAAAAAAAGGAAAACAGGGAAAAAAAAAATAGGGAGATAACAAAAAGACCAAAATTGTGTAACATTAAGAAAACAAATATTAAATTGACTAATTTTCTATATTATTACTTTTAACTATTTAAATCCTAAACTTTTTTTTTTTTTTTTTTAATGTTTTCGTTACTTATGGGTGCTTTCTTCACCTCAACAAACCAGCCATTGTTCTATTCAACAACTAGGGAACGATATTTTCAGTAAGAAAAATTGGACGTTTTAATCTCTAATCGTCTGGATAAATAAATAATTTTGTTTTTTTCCTTTTGTTGTTGGACAATCAGATTCCTATATATGAGCCACAATATTTGAAAGTTTGACCTTGAAGATAATAGGGCCATCTTGGAGAGATTGGAAGCACAATTTGAATAGTAAGTACTATACTCTCCATTTTTTTTTTTTTTTTTTTTTTTTTAAGGATAAAGGAGAACAAACAACAATAATTTATACATCCTCAAAGAATATAAATAATTCAAAAAAATTCAAAATATCAAAGTAATCCTCAATAGAATTTAAAATAGAGTTGACAATTGAAAATTCCCCATGATAAATTTACTTTCAAACAGAACAAAAGATAAAAGAATCTAAATTCGATTCTTACTTTTCTTTTATAGAGGCTCAAGTTAGTGTAGTTATTTGTTGGTTAACTGAATTTGACCTTAGCTATTTATTCTGCTAGGATAACCAGAATTTATAATAATGTCAGATTTTTTACTATGCTTTATGGGTTCAAAACTTATAAATTTGAAACATATTCCTCCAATTAGTTTCTATTTAATTTGAGCTAAAAATTTATACCTATATCTTTTTCGAAGGCTAGGACTTAAATAATTTTAATGAAATAAGATTTCGTTGAGAATAAAGAAAGCAAAATTCTTTTTTTCTAGAAAAATAAAATAAAAGTAAAAATTGAAATCAAAAGTAATTTTCTTCTAAAATTAAAAATAGAATTTTAATAAAAAAAAAGGAAAATTTACCGATTTAGTCCTATAACTATTTATATTTTTTTGACAAGGTCCTATAACTTTTTTCTTACTTTAATTTGTCCCGTAACAATTTTCGTTTACTAAAATTAGTCTTTTTGCCAAATTTTTGTCTATTGCACTGATGCCCAGCTAATGTGGACAAAATTTGAGGGTATTTTCGGTAGTCTCAATTCCCAAAAACATGAGAACTGAAATTGAGGGAAATTTTTCACTCTTCAAGTTGTAGGGCTACTTCTTTGAGTGAAAAATCAAAATTTCGACTGCAAATTTGCCCAAATTTGCATTCGAACTTTTAATTTTTCATTCAAAGAAAAAGCCCTACAATTGGAGGAGTGAAAAATTTCTTTCAATTTCATTTCCCACGTTTTTCATAACTGAAACTGTCGAAAATGCCCCTCAATTATTGTCCACGTCAGTTGGGCACCGGAAAATTTCAAAAAATTTGACCAGAAGGACTAATTTAAGTAAACGAAAATTATTACGGGACTAATTAAAATAAGAAAAAAGTTATAGGACCTTCTCAGAGAAACATAATAGTTATAGGACTAAACTAGTAAATTTTTCAAAAAAAAAAAAAAAACTAAATTTAAAATTTTAGAAAACAGAAAATAATAATAGTAAAATTTCACTGAAAGCAAAATTCAGTAGCCGAGTCTTTTTTCTTTTTTTTTTTTTTTATTAGAATAAAAAAAAAATCTTAGTAGTTAAATATTTTTAAAAGGAAGTCTGAATAATAAAAATAAATTATATATTTTAAAACGAAAGAAGAAAGGAGATAAAGTAAGATTGTTGACTTTAAAAAGAGAAAAAATATTAAAAACTTAGAATTTCAAAAAAAAAAAAAAATAGTTAATTTAAAATTTTAGAAACTTCAATCGAAAGAAAAAACAAAAATAGAGATGAATTACTAAAAAATCTTAGTAGTTAAATATTTTTAAAAGGAAGTCTGAATAATAAAAATAAATTATATATTTTAAAACGAAAGAAGAAAGGAGATAAAGTAAGATTGTTGACTTTAAAAAGAGAAAAAATATTAAAAACTTAGAATTTCAAAAAAAAAAAAAAATAGTTAATTTAAAATTTTAGAAACTTCAATCGAAAGAAAAAACAAAAATAGAGATGAATTACTAAAAACTTAGAATCTCGATCAAAAATATGAAAAGAAATCAAAAGAACTTCAGGTGGCTAAGACAAGGCTCTTTGACGGATTCCATCAAAAAATTTTAAAATATAAGAATAAGAAATAATGGTGAATTTAGTCCCAAACATTTGCTCCATTTTTATACTTGATCACAAACATTTTTTTTTTGTGGATTAAGTCCCTAACTTTATAAAATTTGTACGTATAAGGTCCTTTTGTGTGAATTATAGGCATAAAAAATGGTTGATTTTACCGAACAAATATTTTAATTTGAGATAAGTTTAAAAAACACAAAGTGGCATTCATTTACAGATTTAAAGTCCTAAGCTACTGTATTTAGTGGAGGACAACCAGTTTCTATTGGTCCAATATTTTTTACAATTATCTTTCGACCATCTTCTAGTAGTCAAAACTTTCTTTTAAACTATTACAAATGTGAATAGGTTTTCACGGAAAGTTATTTCATCTTTAAGTCGTTATTTGACATGATAGTGTTGCTAGATCTATCGTAGTTAGATGCATCTCGATATTTAATGTTTATGACAAATAATTTCTTTAGGTTACTTTATGAACTATATATATATATATATATTTTGTCATGAGAAAAAAGTAGCTCACCTATTGAATCATACTTCAAATTTGAAATATCATACTAAAGGTAGAGGTTCTCGTGGTGGTGTGATAGAGGCTTGTGAAAATACTACTAAAAGATAGAGATTTATGCAAACACTACTAAATTGTGGAAGGTCATACAAAGATTACTAAGTAGTAGACTGTCTTGCTGATAATATATTATAAAATAATTAATAATAAACGAATATAAATTAGATAATGAAAGGAATATAAAGAGAGTAATTTGACTTTAGATCTTATTCATCTTGTATTCTTGTTGTTCTGTACACAATAATATATTTCTAAAATGGAAGATAGGGCAGCAAGTCTTCTTAGTCCAAAACTTATTGAGAAAAATGGATTCATGCACAAAGCTATGAAGCACAATGCTAGAGAGATGCCAGAAGGAAGATGAAATTGATATATATGCATGTTTTATGTTGTTTCAATGTTATAAAAAAACAACTAGAAAAGTTTTAATAATGATCAATAATTCCTCATATCCATCATTGAATCCCTCTCTCTATTTCTTTTTGCATCTTGTATAATCTGAAGCAGACCAAAAATCATGCTAAGGCTTCTTATGCTCTTTGATTTATTTCTTTTTCATAAGAATAAGTCTCTTATGTAATTGATGCAATTGTAGTTATTTTTTGTTTCACATATAAAACTATTATAATAGAAAATAAAGCATATACTAAATGGAAATATATATATATATATATATACACACGTATACTAGAGAAATAAATAAAGAAAAAGGTAGACAATAATATTATGAAAAAATGCAGAAAAGTTATTTTTTATAAATATTTTATTTATGATATATAATTATTAAATAAAGAGAGTTGATGATGGAAAATTAAATAATGTATGTTTTTATTGAACAAATTAAATTACAATTTTTTTTATTGATATGTAAGAGAATGTACTTACAAAAAAAAAATGAAGAAGAAGAAGAGAGAGATTTGCAAGTCCAAATACGACAACTTAGCACCTTTTTCTTTTTCTCTATATATAGATATCGTTTGGCTATATTAGGGTATCCTTAATTTTCTCAAAGCAGGAAAAAACGATCCATCAACACTGCAGTAGGCAAGATAATGTCCATCAAACACATTCTAATAACTCTTCTTGTCTTCATGCTTTCAGCTTCATTCATGATCCAACCAGCAATGCCTACAAGAATGATACCCACATGTAAATTTCTTATCATCTCTCCCTTAAATGACAACCAAATTACCCTTTTTTTTTTCCCCTTTTCCGAAAATACTAACGATTATTATATCTATTGTTGTTTCTGTATTTCCCTTTGTTAGCTCCATTGATGAGATCAGAAATAATCCTACCAATGCTTCAGAGATGCTATCGCCCTCCCAGCCCTGATCCTGGCCACGGCCCCATTTCAAGACAAGGAAGCGTATGCAGATCCTGCTAGTACATTTTTTTTTTTTTTTTACAGTTTTTATATGACGATATTTTTCGTCACATTTAACAATTTTATTCATCTGTTCTTTTTTATTATTATTATATTATTAAGAAAACTAGTTATTTTAGTCCATATTTTATTAATTTTTTATGAATTTGGTTCTTTTTCTTTGTTTAAAAAATTTACTCTATGTCCTCGTATTATTTTCTTTGTGGCTGTTTTGATAATCACATTTTAACTAATTTTTTTTTTATTAAGTTAGAACTTTGCAATAAATCTAGACACTACTAGAAATAAGACTATATACGACAGCTCCATAACCGTTGTATATAGTTTAAGAAGCATCATATATATTATATACAACTATTCAACGTCTTCTTTTGAGCCATCATGAGAACAAGAGTTGTTAAGAATATACAGTGGCTCAACAATCGTCATATTTTCTTTATACGATTGTTAATTTATGACGGCTGCATGATTGTCGTATATAATCTTACAATATACAACAACTATAGGATGGTCATACTCCTATATATGACAGTTGTAGAACCATTATATATACTCCTATTGCGTACGACAATTGGGGGACCGTCGTATATACTCTTATCATATACGACAACTGAGGGATCATTGTATATATTGTTTATTAAATAAAAAATTTAAAAAAAAATCTTATTTATTGAAACTGTCGTATATGTTAAATGAGCCATCGTTTTTTTTTTTTTTTTTTCACCTTAAATTTTTAATCAATGCATTTAATTCATGTCAAAATAAACATTCTAAATACAACGAAATAGTTAATGTAACAAAATACAAATCTTAAAAATTATGTGTTAATATAATTGAGCACTAAGATCTTTTAAATACATAAGTATATTAAATATAATCAAATAAATGTACATAGTATCATAAAAAATATTAAACACATAATATAAATATCGACGTGAGTCGAACTTAGGACAAATTCATAAGTATAATAAATATAATCAAATAAATGTCTTAAGTTATTTATTGCTGGAGATCAACCTCTGGTCCACATAAGTTGCTGCATTAAATTACTCTCATCTACAAGAGGGTAATTACTGCAACTAGACCAGATAAGAAGCTCTGTAGCTACCGAAGTGATTTGTCATATGAAGGATCGACTATGCAAAACATCTGCAGTCTTCATGTGTCATCTCATTTTCTTAGTTGTTCATGCTCTGATACCATTTATACCCCCCAAATACCAAGCGACTAAGAGGTATGGTGAACACTACAGTTACCTTGAGGGTATTCTGAATTCGGTCCAATGCCATACTGCAAAAATTGGTGAGCATCACCGTAATAAATTTCTGCAATCAAAACCCATGTTACTTTGGTAGCGTGCAAGACAACGTGAGGAACTGAAAATTTGGGCAGTGGTGCACAACTAAAAACTATGTACTTGTGCATCTTATAATTTCTCTCTGAAATCGGAAATGTTTATATCTGGCCATCCAGTTTTCCTTCTATATGAGAGGGAATTTTCTGAACTGCAAAGATTCTAGATGCTGAACTGACAATTGAAACCCTTAGTTCTAGATATTTAAAATTTATGCAAGATATATATATGTCAATCTTCCATGTCAAAAGCATTAAAGAAACTCATTTAAAAGCTGAAGCTGATTAGAAAGCGGATGAGGTTAAATATATACACATAATAGAAACATGAAATTGCAATTATGATCCCAACATTTTTCTAACTTTTGTGCTAGAATACGTATGGTCTGGTCGCTGTGACCATCAAATATAAGTATAAGAAAAAGAAGACAAATTATCAAAAAAAAAAAAAAAAAAAGAAAAGAAAAAGAAGACAAAAGTATAGTGAAAAGACCAATTATAAAATATTAATAAAGCATGGACTAATTAGACTAATTATTTAACATGCTCTTTTGGTCTTAAACCATTTAAATTTCGCTTCTTTTTTACTACCATTTTAACTTCTTCTTTCAATTGAATGTGAAGTCAATAAATGGTCAACTTTAGATTTCTTATGGTAAAAGCTTATTGTTTGTGAATATATATATATATACATATCCTTAGAATTTTTAGAAGGATAACAAACAAAAAAAAAAAATTACGAAAGAAATTAAATTCAATCCCTTCATAGATTTTCATTTTGAAAATATTGGTTAATTTTGTTCAATCTTTTTATGTCGAACAAGTTTGTCCTTCAATCATTTATTTATATATTTGTCTTTCATCCTTTAATTTGTTGCATGTTTGGTCCTTCTTCGTCTATAATAATAAAAAATAATATAAAACACTATTATTTTCAGGAAAATTGATCAAATATGCAACAAAATTAAAGATAGAAAATAAAAAAATGATTAAAAAATATTAAATATCCAAATTACATTTAAGGAAAAAAAATGTGGACAAAAATGACTGTCTTCCTTCTCATTTCAACCAAAATTATTGTTTTTTTCCAACTTCTATCGTTTCAGCAATGATGGAATCCATGAAATATCCTAATGTCCTTTATAGAAGGGATGGGATAAAAAGAAAAAATGTAGATATACATCGTTTTTGTCAGCCTCAAATACAGAAGGTTTATAAGAGAAAGAGCAACTCGTCCAATCAGAGCAAATATGTTTAAAAATCTTTCATTTACAAATTTTAGAAGTGACAAAAGAATCTGGCATGGAAAGTATCTCTTCCATTGAAGAACTGAAGAATTCTTTCCTTCGACATTCTTTGGCTTGTTTTCCAATGGTGGTTAACTATGTTTTAATTTTTGATTATTCATATAAAAAGAGATTTACTATTTCGTGAATCTATATGATCCGTTGAAATGGTTTATGAGAATATCTTGATTAAGTTGTGAAAAGTAAAGATGATGTTTCGTCATCTGTCTAGTTTGGCCATTTCTTCTGAGTAATTACTATATAAGGAACTATATTATAAGATGATTGGTAATATTCTTTATTTTTAAAAGGGTATTATGGTAATATCCTCCAGTATTATTTATTTTCGAAAGGGCATTATGATAATATCCTCCATTATTATTTATTTTTGAAAGGGCATTATATATGGTAAAATCCTCCATTATTATTCACTTTAGGAAGGACATTATGGTAATATCCTTCATTATTATTATTATTACTTATTAAAAAGGTATTATAATAATATATACATATTTATTTATTTATTTAATATCTTGATACTAATCCTTCTAGGACAAGGAAAACTAATCCCACACCAGAATCTTATGATTATATCCTTTATGATTAACTCTATAAATACTGGAACAACACCTTTGACCAAGGGGGTGGACCTTAACTTTTTTTTTTTGGGTTTTTGCTGCTTTAGAGCTTTGAATTTATTCTGATTACGCATCGGAGGAGCCTCCCGGGGATCAACCTCGTATTGACATTTCTTTTGTAGGATAGAAGACTTTGCTCTACTAGAGACAGGGAAGATTACAAGAAGACTATTTTACCACTGGCCCAGGTTAGACTCCACATCATAATGGTACCCACTGATCTTCTACATGAACTCATCCCATCCTTAAAACTACGCCACATCCCCTTTACTCACAACAACAGATGATCGTCTCACATCTTTCCCCTAGGAGAACCCATCATCTATCCAACCTAGATAGATGATTCCTCTTCGGATGATCCCTCTTGGGATATCTTTCAAAGATCTTCTAAACTATGAAATAAATAAGGAGACATGAACAAACTAAGGATACTCCAAGATACTCCCAATATTCCGAAGAACACTGTCACGTCACCTAGCAGATGATCATAGATACCAACAAGTTGGAAAATATGGAAGAACTTTTGAAGATCTTTATTGAGTAGATCCATGCTATCAACTAACATTTCGTTCAGACAGCAACAAGAACCTTCTCACATTATCGGGTATTTCTAAACCTTGAGACTTATAATTCTATTTAATATCATAAGTAGCCAGAGACATTTGCATATCTTAAAAATATTTAGGTCTCACCAAACCCATGCGACGCACTGAATCTGTATCTTCTTATTTCCAAAAGAATGTTGAACTCCATTTCTTTCCATAACACGAAAGACCACAGGCAAAATAACATGAGCTCCAGCTCCCTCTTATAGAAGTGATTCTTTGCCCAAGCAAAGCGTTACGAGCTCCGACTCCTTGATTATACAATTGATCTTTGCCCAGGCAAACATTATAAGCTCAGACTCCAAAAATACATGCTCTGGCTCCCTGATTATATATTTGATCTTTGCTCAAACAACATATTACGAACTCAG
Organism: Marsdenia floribunda; assembly: GCA_035583425.1. Classification (NCBI taxonomy): domain Eukaryota; kingdom Viridiplantae; phylum Streptophyta; class Magnoliopsida; order Gentianales; family Apocynaceae; genus Marsdenia; species Marsdenia floribunda. Next base: position 11,898 of record JAXGGT010001489.1, on the reverse strand, counting down.
GAGTCCTTGATTATATAATTGATCCTTTACTCAGGAAAAATACTACAAGCTCAGGATCCCTTGTTATACCATAGATTTTTGGCGGGACAAAACAATATGAACCCTGGCTTCTTGATTCTACAATCAATCTTTACCCAGGCATATCAGGACTGCAGATCATTTTTAACTAAGCATGGAAGACGATGCATTGTCATTTATTTCCACTGTCTTCCGATACAAATGTTTACAAGTCTCAAAATCATCATCTAGGACCCCATCATCTAGGAACTCAGCGTCGAAAACCTTTCATCTCAAAACCATCATCTGGGTACCCACCTTCTGGAAACTACATCAAGTCAAACTCATCATCTGGGAACTCATCGTTTGGAGACCTTTCATCTCAAACCATCATCTAGATAACTATATATCTTCTGGAAACTATTTCATGTCATACTCATCATCTGGAGAACTTTCATCTTAAACCCATCATTTGGGACACATCATTTGGAGACCATTCATATCAAAACCATCATCTAAGTACCCATATTCTAAAAACTATTTCATGTCAAACTCATCATCTGGAACCCATCGTTTGACCTTTCATCTCTAAACCATCATCTAGGTACCCATGTTCTGGAAACTATTTCATGTCAAACTCATCATCTGGGAACTCATCGACTGGAGACTTTTCATCTCAAAACCATCATCCGGGTACCTATCTTCAAGAGACCATCATCTAGGAACTCATCATCTAGAGAACTTTCATCTTAGACCCATTATTTGGGACCCATCGTCTGGAGACCATTCACCTAAAAATCATCATCTGGATACCCATCTTCAGGAGACCATCATCTAGGAACTCA
>JAXGGT010001489.1:0-10956 GCA_035583425.1 Marsdenia floribunda | reverse complement strand
TTGTCTGGAGAACTTTCATCTTAGACCCATTATTTGGGACCCATTGTCTGGAGACCATTCATCTCAAAACCATCATCCGGGTATCCATCTTCAGGAGACCATCATCTATGAACTCATCGTCTAGAGAACTTTCATCTTAGACCCATTATTTGGGACCCATCGTCCGGAGACCATTCACCTAAAAATCATCATCTAGATACCCATCTTCAGGAGACCATCATCTAGGAACTCATTGTCTGGAGAACTTTCATCTTAGACCCATTATTTGGGACCCATTGTCTGGAGACCATTCATCTCAAAACCATCATCTGGGTGTCCATCTTCAGGAGACCATCATCTAGGAACTCATCGTCTAGAGAACTTTCATCTTAGACCCATTATTTGGGACCCATCATCTGGTGACCATTCATCTAAAAATCATCATCTGGGCACCCATCTTTAGGAGACCATCATCTAAGAACTCATCATCTGGAGAACTTTCATCTTAGACCCATTATTTGGGACCATCGTCTAGAGACCATTCATCTAAAAACATACAATAGTGGTTAATCATTGTATACAAATATTATTTACGACACTTTTATATGATTTTCAATGAAAATAAAATATTTAATTGTTTGAGAAAATACTAAATATTTGAGTGTCAAATTGTAATATAAAAGATACAGAAACTTTGTATATCGATCTGGCATACTTAGTCTAGAGAGCGAGTGTCGAAAGTAGCCTACATCTCTTCAATATGTTTGTCATATGAAGCAACATTAGTACAGGCTTGTAAGGAAATAGGGTTGATCCCTTGCCATATAACAATAAGTCATTTGATGAATTAATGTTGAATAAGAAGTCATGATCTTTAGTTAAGAGAATGACTTATAATCATCTAAGAAGTCATCATATATAATTGTTTAAGAATTTGGTCCTATAACTATTTTTGTTTTCTTAACCTTGATTATTTCGACTAAGTTCGTGAGATTTTTCGATTGTTTAAGTCACATGAAAAGTGCATACATAGTCTGATGAGAGCATTTTATGACAAGAGGAAATGTACATTATTTTTCTCATTGCGTTTTACTTGAATTAAATGACCAAAAAATCCCAAAAATTTTGTTGAAAGGACTGAATTAAGGGGAAAAAATAGTGATAGGACCATGTTCTTAATTTTTTAAGATGTAGGACCAAGTTCAGAAAATAAAATTAATTATAGGATCAAGTTCTTGATTTTTTAAGATTTAGGACAAAGTTCGATAAATGAAAATAGTTATAGGAACAAAATGAGAAATTTTCCATCAATATAATTTTACTTTTATGAAAACATAGATTAAGAAAGTGAATATTATAGTTATTGTTTAATTTATTTGTAGCTGATTTAGTATTTACCAAATAGTTTTATTTTTTTAAAAAAAATATTAATAATTATTATGCTAATAATGATTTTATTTATATGTATATATTTTGTAGATAATGGTCACTATTTTATTAATTTGTATCCAATTTAATATTTACTAAATAATTATTATTATGAGTTATTTTAAAAATTTTAATATTATTGTTATAATTTTATTTTTATATAAGTATATAATTAAAAATATTATATATGTATATATATTTCCGAGGACTGGAATGGGGATGGGGGTAGAGATCAAGGATTAATATAATATCATCCTCACTTTCATCCTCGATTTTTTCTTTCGGGGAATCACCATCCCTATCCTCGAGCCCGGTCAAAGTGGGGATTCCCCAATCAAAATAGGATCGATATACGAATTCTTCATCGGATATGATTTTAATTGTCATCCCTAATTGAGGTGTTTAAAAATATCCTAATAGCCCAATTTATGTTTAGTGCCAGTTTCATTAGAATAAGATATTTGTTGAGGAGGTTATAAGGTTTTTTTTTTTTTTTTTTTTTGATAAATGAGGAGGTTATAAGGTTAGTTAGCGAGAAAAGTGAAAAATTTTAAAGTTGGATAAAGGTGATGAATACCATAAAAAATATAATGTGCTAGGATAGTAGGTCTATTTAGAAGGCCAGCTAAGAAATGATATATGGGAAACACTCATCAAATTATATGACAGAAAGACAGAATAAAACATTAATATAAACAATATAGAGTATAATCAATAATTTCTTAGTACAATGCACTTAAATCTTCTGTTCATTTGCGACATAGGATTTCCTAGTAACAATTCATGTTACTAAAACTCCTAAGCAAAGCTTAAATTTATAATCCATACAAAAAGAAATTGGATTCTAATTACTTTATTGGTTATTTAACATGTCTAAATGTGACTTTCTACTTATTCTCAAAACGGGTAAAAAGATGAATTTTTTCAAATGTTTTTAGTTGTAGGATCAAATAAGCTAAAAATTAAAATAATAATAACAATAATTGGATAAAGGTTAAATTGTTTAGGAAATGAATTAACTAACAATCCTATAACAAAAGATCTTATAAATTTTTATTTGCATATCCTTTTATAAAGAGATTTGCTAGTAAATTGAATTGAATACAAGTCTTTATTTAGTTGTTGAGAGTGACAAGGAAGTGTTTCGTGCAAATTGAATGATTCCAGTCCTGTCAAGACACTTGAATAAAGCCATGTTTGTACAAGTTGAAATACTTGACGTCCATTACCTATTTCAAAGTCAAAATTCGACAACTTAGCCCTTTTCCTGTTTTCTATATATACATATATTGCTTTTCCTGTTCATAGCACATTCAAGCAGAAGAAAATATTAATATATTAGGGTATCGTTGATTTTCTCAAACCAGAATGTCCAACAAAATCATTCTAATAACTCTTCTCTTCTTATTGCTTTCAGCATTGTTCACTATCCGGCCAGCAACGCTTACAAGAATCATAGCCACATGTAAGTTTCTGATCATCTCCCTCTAAAGGTTTTTCTCTTTTTTTTTTCTTTTAATTATTTTTTTTTTTTTAAGAAAAAGAAAACAAATTAGTACATTCTGTACCTCTGTAGACATATTTTCATAATAAGGTCTTTGTTGAGAGAATTTTTTATCAATAAAGTCTGTTCAATTTTTACAAGGTCAAAGAAATTAAGGCATTTAACTTACTATTAAATAGATAACTTTACTTGCAAAACATATATCAACCAAATTAACTATTTTTTCTTTTTTTTGTTTGTTGGAAATATTTATGACTGATTATATAATGTTGTTTTTGTATTTCCCTTTGATAGCTCCATTGATGAGATCAGAAATAATCCTGCCAATGCTTCAAAGAGGCTATCACCACCCTCCTAGCAATAAACCTAACCACGGCCCCATTTCAAGACCAGGAAGCGTGTGCAAATCTTGCTTCTGAAAGCACTAATTCAACAAATTATATATCAGCAGACTTCAAGCAATTCCATACTCTCATCCTTTTTCTTTCTTTTTTTTTTTTTTTTCTCTTTTTTCTTCCCACTGTAATACTTTCTGACAATAATAGTTTTCGCGCCTGAACAATTTTTCATTCACTGTTGAATTTTTCTTTCTTTTTTCTTTGCAAGGTTTTATATGATGATATTTGTCTTTACCTTTCACAATTTTCTTCATCACGTCCCTCTATCGATAATAATTATATTAATAGGAAATTTATTTATTTTAGTTGTTGTTTTATTCGCTTTTGTATATTTTGTTTTTTTTTTCTCATATTATTTTATTGTGATTATTTTTGTCCTTTTGATAATATTTTTATTAATTTTTTATTAAATTAGAATCGTGCAACAAGTCCTCAATTTTTTGACAGCTTCTAATTTGTCTGATCAAGTTAAAACATGTTTGTATTGGTATATCGGTCCTAAGTTGATAAAAAAAAATTTACCAAATTATGATAAAAAGGAATAAAACACACTAAAAAATAATATAGGAACTAAATAAAACATAAAAGACAATAAAAAGACCAAAATTGTAAAATATTAATAAAACAAAGATTACACTTATTAATTTTCCATATTATTAGTTTTAACTCCTTAAATCCTTAATTTTTTTCTTTTTCCGTAATAAATTGTGGGTGCTTTCTTCACCTCAGCAAACCAGCTGTTGTTATTTTGAAAGATTTGTTAAGGATATTTTCAATAAGGAAAATTGGATGTTCTAGTCTCTATATTTTTATTGTTTGAATAAACAGATTAATTTGTATTTTTTTTGTTGGACAATCGAATTCCTTTAAGCCACACAATTTGAAAGTTTGAGCCTGAAGATCATATTGGCATCTTGGAGAGATTGGAAGCACAATTTGAAGATTAAGTACTATGAGCTACGCTAAGGACGAATCATACTAGATTGCCTTTATCAAAGGGCAAACCCATATCAATGGAGGATGTTTGTGGATCCCTGGCAGTTGCATGATACACAATTATAAACATAAAATTTTAACTACTTTATTAGTTAAATTTTCACTAATACATAAGATCCGTGTTTGAAGAAAGAGTTTGAGCAGAACAAACAAAATAGGGTTGAGATCGTGTCTCCTCAAGCCACGAGGAGGACACCTGATGAGTGTTAAAAAATCATATATTTTATATCAGTGTTTCCTAATTGTATTTATTTTCATTTTCTATTTTTAAGCTTTTTCTCTTCTTTTTTTTTTTGTTTTGCAGTGTTAAAATCGTCTTTTCGATGTTTTTAATTGGTTTCCACAAAAAAGAATTCAAGTTTGACAAGGGTAAGAATTTCAAGATTATCTACATGAAAATTAAGAATGCAAGATTTCAAGAACCCGAATTTATAGTCATATTAGGATTATACTCCTAGTCCTATTAAGACTCTTACGATTTTGAATTATAAATAAGCACTGTAAGACATCGTAATAGGCTCCTGCTCTTTCGCTACAAGATAGTTTTGAGCTTTAATCAAAAGACATGAGTTGCTAAACTCATTTATTCTACTAAGGATGATTGAGGTTTGATTATTGTAAATTATGTGAGATTAATGTGCTTATGTTCCTTTTATTCTATGGTATTCATGAAAATCTTTTGTGCTAAATTTATTGATAAGATCAATAGGGCTTATTGATTCTTTCTTTAATTATTCTACCATCTAGATTTTTGAGTTGGTTATTGTTCACTATCTAGAAATAAGTGGTTAAAAAATAAGATGAAACGATTTCTAGTTATTGTTTGTGTAAGTGACAATTAACAATTTCTTAATCTGTTCCACGTTGTTATTATAGATTTTCATAATCAAATGTTGATAAATACATGTCCCATATTGCATGCAATCCTCTTTATTTATCATCATTGAATTAGCTCTTTCTAGTTTTTATTGTTGCCAAATCATTAAACTCCGAAGATCAAGATAGTAAATGATCGGTAAGAAATTAGTTGTGAAGTTTTCATAATTAATCAATTATTTAAGGAAAGATTGGCTGTCATGTATTGATTGTCTATAGCTAATCACATAGTAATTGTTCTTATCTAATTGATGATCATTATGAAATCATAACAAATATAATACATTGGTTGAATGTCTTTATCTGTATATATATTTGTCTGTTTATGATGGAAAATATTTGTTCTTCAATCAACCCTATTATTCAATTTTGGCTTTCTAAACAAGAAGTTAGTTAAGTTTTCCATTCTCTGTGGGATTTACCTTACTAACCACTATCTACAGTTGTAGAGTTTTTTTAGGAATTAATTAGGTGGATTCAACACCTATCAACACTATACTCCATTCTATTGCATCAGGTACAGGTACATTGTTAAATAAACATTTTAATAATTTAATTATTTATTAATATATGAATATATGAATATATGAATATATATATATATATATATATATATATATATATATATATATGTATCATATATGCCTTATGTAGAGGGCATCTGAGAGCCAATCCATGTCATAGTACAATATTTTCTTAGATACAAGACAGTAGCTTGGACACCAGACAGATGCACTTGATGCCAATATCATCGTAAATATATCAACTAATTGAATATAAGTACAATATTTACATATCTCAAAATGTTTTCAAGAAGTGGTATCGATATCATTGTAAATATATTAACTAATTCATTATAAGTATAATCTTTACATATCTCAAGATGTTTTCAAGAAGTGGTAATTATTTATTTGTTTAGAAATGTAGGCCACTTTAGAGCATGAGTGGTAGCCATTGTTAGAAGACAAGCACACTGAGGTGGTGAAAGATGTTATCTTTCGTTACCATTTTTTTCAGGAGACTAGGGGTCATGTTTGAGGACAAGGTAAGGGTACAACCCCCAACTTTAGATCTAGCTCTTGGGAACGAGGAACAACTGCATACGAAAGTAGAGGCTGAGATTCAAACTCAAATACATGATTGGAAGGCCCATATGGAAGCCGAGAGAGCACCTGACCAGAACATGGTTAGACAGTTACAGGCTAAAGTCAAGCTACTAGTTAGTTGAATAGAAATTGCTGGCTCTGTTGCTGCTCCCCACTCCTCTACATCGCTAGTATTTGTTCTCTGGGGTTGAATTTCTTACCACATCGTTCACCAAATCCTCCCCATGATCACGATTTCAAGATATAGAGTTTCAAAGATAGGATTAATTCGTTACATTTATAAATTACTTTTTATTCAATGAATTAATTTATATTTCAAATTATTTTTCATTTTACAAACGTTAGTTTTATTTTCTAATTTTTATATTTAAAATAGTGTGAAATCCAAAATCATTTTAATTTAAATACTAAAAAAATAGGGCAAAAATGACGGCCAACAACCTCCTTTTTGACTTGAAAACCCCAAAAACCCTATTTATAACCAAATTAAACTCCAAACCCTAAATTTAAAAATATATATATATATATATATAACTTTATATTTTCTCAAAATAGTAAACCTATTTTCCAAAAAAAAAAAAAAAAATTAAGAAAAGTAAATAGGTGAAATTGCTTCTCTGACCGTCGTATTTGGTCCTCATATCTTCATTTTTCTACATTTTTTCTCACCATCATTTCCGGATTTCATTTTTTTCAAGCAAAAAGGATAGAAAAAAAACCATCGTGCAAGTACCATTTTAAACAAAAATGATAGCCAGAGCAAAAAAAAGGTAGCTCCCTTGATCGACGTATCTACCATCATCTCCAGTAATGAATATCAAAAGACTTGTTTAATTCAATTTCAATATCTTCTGGTTTAAATGAACTAAATATTGCTAATTGATTAACAATAAAAGATATATGACATCTCACATTATTAGCATGATACACCAGTGCTCCTTTTGTACTAAGATATGGTATTTTAGGACTAAGAAGTTCTTCATCGTCCTCAAAGGATAAAACAATGTCATTTTTTGCTTTAATTGAGCAAACTAATGTTGGGATACATAATGGATGCACTTTGTCCATGAAAAATCACTCAAAGACTTTTTCTCTATATATAAGTTGATTTGAAATGTTCGATATGTAGGTGAAAACAAAATTTTATTTTTTCAAGATCTTTCATCTCATATTCTTTGTTCAAAGAATCTATCCATTTTGAAATGTTCCCAGGAGTTTCAGTAATATCCAAGTTGTCGTTATATACAACAATTATAGAAAATCATGTATTTTATTTCTTGATAACAATACATGGAAATATTTGGTTATTCCTAGAACTTTAATTTAACAAGTATTGAATAGAAAATTGTACCATATTTGCCCAAATTACACGAATCTATACAAAGATCTTAATAGTATTTTTCACTACAAGAAAACAGCTGATTTACAACGGCAATCAGCGACGGCACGGGCCCTCGCTGTACCACTTACAGATGGAAGTCATTTTGTTGACCGCCCATCGCAAAATGCATGCATGCAAATTTGCTATGCAATCATGGCCGTCACTGATCCCTCGCAGATCTGCGAGTGCTTAGTGACGGCCCGGCATTTTTTTTTAATTTTTTATTTTTTAAATGGGAAATAAAATGTCGTCACTGATCCCTCGCAAATCTACGAGTGATTAGCGACGGCTACGCATTTATTTTTTAATTTTTTATTTGGAAATAAAAGGCGACGCCACATTTATTTTTTAATTTTTAATTTTTTTTGTGGAAATAAATGGCTGTCGCTAATCACTAGCAAATTTGCGAGTGCTTAGCGACGACAATTGATTTAATGCATTGTTTTAGGATATTTTACGGTCTAGGGTTTAGGGTTTATCGTATATTTAATGTATATAAATGCATTTTAAACACATACACATTGTCATAATTATTATATATATCTTGATAATAATCCAAAAATTGTTCTTATTTCATAAATATAAGTTTAACGTTTTCTTAATGTAACCTACAATGTATATACCTAAGTATATTATATAAAGAATATATTATTATATAAATTAAATAATTAATTCAACCGTTGAATATAACCATATATATAAACTATTCATATAGAAAAATTTTTGACTTAATCTTTGATATGTCATCTATTTACGTTTGTAATTTTAATACCGAAATATACAAACTTTTTTATTTTAGAAAAATAAAATGTTTAATCTAACCGTTAGATTTGTTATACATATAATAAAAATAAACCTACAAAATTTGAAGCAAATCTGATATTAATTCATATGTCATTGATGTACGTTTTTTATTTTAATACCGAAATATACAAATTTTTTATTTTAGAAAAATCAAAACTTTAATCTAACCGTTAGATTTGTTATACATATAATAAAAACTAAATCTACAAAATTTGAAGCAAATCTGATATTAATTCATTTGTCATCGATGTACGTTTTAATTTTAATAACGAAATATACAAATTTTTTTATTTTAGAAAAAATCAAAATTTTAATCTAACCGTTAGATCTGTTAAGCATATAATAAAAACGAAAATTACAAAATTTGAAGAAAATAAAATATTAATTCATATGTCATCGATGTACGTTTTTAATTTTACTATCGAAATATACAAAATTTTTTTATTTTAGAAAAATCAAAATTTTAATTTAACCGTTAGATTTGTTATACATATAATAAAAACTAAACCTACAAAATTTGAAGCAAATTTGATATTAATTCATTTGTCATCGATGTACATTTTTAATTTTAATACCGAAATATAAATTTTTTTTTATTTTAGAAAAATTAAAATTTTAATCTAACCGTTAGATTTGTTAGGCATATAATAAAAACGAAACTTACAAAATTTGAAGCAAATATAATATTCTTTCATATGTCATCGATGTACGTTTTTAATATTAATACCGAAATATACAAATTTTTTTATTTTAAAAAATCAAAATTTTAATCTAACCGTTAGATTTGTCATACAGATAATAAAAACTAAACCTAAAAAATTGGAAACAAATCTGATATTAATTCATATCTCATCAATGTACATTTTTAATTTTAATACCGAAATATACAAATTTTTTTATTTTAGAAAAATTAAAATTTTAATCTAACCGTTAGATTTGTTATACATATAATATAAACTAAGCCTACAAAATTTGAAGCAAATCTGATATTAATTCATACGTCATTGATGTATATTTTTAATTTTAATACCGAAATATACAAATTTTTTTAATTTAGAAAAACCAAAATTTTAATCTAACCGTTACATTTGTCATACATGCAATAAAAACTAAACCTACAAAATTTGAAATAAATCTGATATTAATTCATATGTCATCGATGTACATTTTTAATTTTAATACCGAAATATACAAATTTTTTTTATTTTAGAAAAATAAAAATTTTAATCTAACCGTTAGATTTGTTATACAAATAATAAAAACTAAGCCTACAAAATTTGAAGCAAATCTGATATTAATTCATATGTCATCGATGAATGTTTTTAATTTTAATACCGAAATATACAATTTTTTTTTTTATTTTTGAAAAATCAAAATTTTAATCTAACCATTAGATTTGTTATACGTATAATAAAAACTAAACTTACAAATTTTGAAGCAAATCTGATATTAGTTCATTTGCCATCGATGTACGTTTTTAATTTTAGTACTGAAATATACAAATTTTTTTATTTTAGAAAAATCAAAATTTTAATCTAACCATAGGATTTGTTATACATATAATAAAAAATAAATCTACAAAATGTGAATCAAATAGGATATTATTTCATATATCATCGATAAACGTTTTTAAATTTGATTTGTTATGTTATTCATTTAATATATTCTTAGAAATTTAAAAATATTTTATAATTTAAATCAATGTAAAAATTTATTTAAATATATTCTATAATTATCTTTAGAAAAGGAATGATTACAATAATATATTATGATAATAATTTTTCTATATATTTATTTATTATTATTTTGAACGAATAAAAAAGATAAATAATATATTTTTGTATTTTTTAAAAAAAGAAAAAAAATCTTAAAATTAGTATTTATTTTAAAATATATACAAATGATGGAATAACATTATAAAAAAGATTTTTTTGTTTTCATAAAAGAATTTATATATATATATATATATAAAGAAACAAAATTAGAAAACGCAAATCAGACAAAACCCTTTCAAATTTTAACAAAATTTCATATTTTAATCTTCCCTCATCTTCTTCTTCCCTCCACCATCTTAATCCACCATGTCCTCCTTTCTTACCTCTCATCCCAATGCTGAAAATCCCTCAAGATTGAAGACACCAAAACCCAATGACCTTTTCTTCATCTACATCTACTTTCGAAACGCTCAAGAACCTTCTTTCTAGCCACAGTCCTCAGTTATCTTTTTCGGATTTTAAGGTCTCGCCTTTCCGGAAGGGATGACCTTTGTCTGGTTCAAGTGCGAATACCAACTCAAGTGAGGAAGATTAGAGTTGCGGAAGCAGAGAATATGGTGGAGAAAAATGAGATTTCTTTGTTGGATTTACCAGATTTACTGTTAGACTGTATTCTTGGGAGGCTTTCCCCTTCTGGGCTCCGCAGCATGGCTGCTGTCTGTTCTTCTCTGAGGCAGAGATGCAGAGACGATCATTTTTGGGAGAAACA
>JAXGGT010001482.1:0-26945 GCA_035583425.1 Marsdenia floribunda | reverse complement strand
TCGAAATACTTTAAAAATAAACTAAAACTAGGCATGATTTAATACTAAAAACTCGATATGTTTTAGCGTTATCAGTGACATTGGTCCTTTTAGTTAAATTTTCTTTTAATTATATGTTAGTTTTTTTTTTTTTAAAAAAAAAAAAAAGAGAGAGAGAGAGAGAGAAATAGAAGAAAGATCAAGGCGCGAAGCGGGAAGCGGGAAGTAAAAGGCTGGTTGAACAGCTCAAGAATTTCTTCCATCTTCATCACAAGAATCGTTAAGTTGTTCACCATGGGTGGTTTGAAGACCCATCTAATCTTTATCTTTCTCTCTCTCTCTCTCATTCTCTTCCCGTCATCATTCTTATCTCCATTGGTGTTGTTCCACCCTTTTAATAAGCTCCACTTCAGTCAAGCACCTATCTCCACTGTTGCATTTCTTGTACCGTGATCTTTCTTTCATTTCTCTCCTTTTTTTTTTTTCTCCTGTAACAGTAAAATGACTAAAATGACTTTGGGTAATTTTTTTTTTTTTTTTAAAAAACTGATATATATTTAAAAGAAAATTTAACCAAAATGATCAATATCACACAAATTAACATAATTCAGAAACCAATGTCACAAAAAAATTAATTCAGGGACCAATGTCACTAAATGACCATAATTTGGGAACTATTTATGCCAATTTGCCATTTAAAAAAAAAAAAAAAAAAAAAATGGTCTCTTTCATTTTTCTTTATTCTCCCCACCCCCCCCCCCTCCCCTCCCCCCAAATGTTAGCTCCAGAATCCACAACATCGTGTTCATGCAAGGAATTCAACCATATAAGGAATACTGTTTTTTTTTTTTTGGTACTAGTACTAATAGTACCAAAAATAAAATAAAATAAAGTAGTACTATGTAAATAGGCACTTGCTGCACCTGCCATGGCAACAAACCCTTGACTTCGTGGCCAGTAGCAGCATGCTCGGTAGGGCCATTGTTATCCTCATTTCGTGCGTATATTAATTTGATGACACCCAGATTTTTTTCTCTTTTCTTTTCTTTTCATTTTTCTTTTTGGTTGTTCACTGGCCCGGAGACGCGGTCAACCGGCGGCTGGTGCCGGTGTTCAAAGTTGAGAATTTCCATGCATGGAACTCGGAGCTTTCACACACGGGACTAGGGTTTCCGGAAGCCTTGCAAGATCCAGCTGTTTCCATAACATCCGATACTACATGTTTTGATTAAGAAAGGCAAAAAATAAGTGAATCTAGTTTTGCCACCGATACGGCAATTCTTGTCTTTTCACTTTCAATCTTTTTTATTAATTAGCAAATATATATTAAATTTTCGATAAGATGAACTTATTAACTCAATTAATAATAATTATATTTATTTATAATTTAAAATGTTATGAGTTTAAGTTAAATTAAAAATAATTTTTTTTTAAATATATATATATATATAATCTTTTATATTCGACTATTTATAAGAAGACACAATTCAATTAATAATAAATTTATTTATAATTTAAAAGTCATGGATTTAAAAAAAAAAAAAAAAAAAAAAATTATAGAATATTTGCTTTTTATGAATTGGCCATTTCGTACACTTGAATGTACATTAGTTCTTCACTGCCCATGGAAAAGGGCCAAAGTTTTTCCGTGTCTAGAAACTCACTAGTATTCCCCATTATTTTTCCAGAGTCTAGCTAGCTAGTGGAGCCTAGTTAGTACCTTCCAACTAATGTTATACAAAGAAGAATCGAATTTTATTATTATTATTATTTTATCATTATACTTAAATATGTGACTGTTTTTTTTCGTATTTTTTATTAATTTTTTTATTAAATTAAGATATTATAATCAGTTTATATTTGTTTTAATTTGATTAAACAAATTAAAAATTGTTATAAGAAAAGTTAAAATTCTTAAAATCCTAACTTAGTAAAAAGAATTAAAATATGATCATTAAAAAAATAGTATAGAAATAAAAAAAGATTAAACGATAAAAAAATCAAAAAATATATTCATATTCATAATATAGTTTGTCATCAAAATAAATAACTATAATGTATTTAATGCATGAGTGGGTAAATAAATATTTCAATTTTTCATAAATATAATTTGATAAAATTATTTTTTAGATTGGTCAATATTTATTGATAAATAATTTTTATTATATTAAAAATATATTTCAAATTTATAATAAATATGTAATGGCTTTTATAAATTATTAAATAGTTATTAATTTTATAATTTTTTTTTTTCACATTATGATTATTAATTATAAATATGATAATAAATTACGCGTCATCATAATATTTTTTTTTTTAAATTTTTCATTCCACATATAATTTTCTCTTCAGATACTACACGTACGTCCGTACGGACTTTCTTAAAATTTTCACTCTTTTGACGAAATTTTTGTTTCTGTTGTCTTTGTATAATGATGCTTGGGACACGGACATATTTATTATTAATTAACCTTGAAATAGCATCAAAGGTAACGATAGAATCACCGCATTCAAGATCTACGGTTGTTAGCGTATACACACACACATATATATATATATATTATCGGGCAAAGCTAACCACGAGTTCCACGTTTCTATCCAAAAATAATACTGGAAGACACAGTTAATAGTTTTAATTCTTAAATTATTTTTAATTATTTATTTTAATCCTTTTTTTTTTTTTTCATTTTTAAATTTAAAAATATTTAGATAAATTAATCTTTTAACTCATATTAAAATAAGTAATTTGTTACAAATCAGTCTTGTGATATAAAACTTTTAATTATTGAGAATATAAATAAAATTTTAGCATTTAAAAATAAGGAAAAATTCCCGATTTAGTCCTACATCTTTTTTCGTTTCTCCAACTAGGTCCTAAATGTTTAATTTTACCTTACTTGATACTATATCTTTTTATGTTTCCCCAACTAGGTCATAAATCTTTAATTTTGTCTTACTTGGTATCATATCATTTTCCATTTCTCCAACTTCATCCTTTTGATAATTTTTTTTTTTACGTTTTCGGTTACTTTTACAATGTATAATTTTACATGTAAAAATTTGAAATACTTAAAATGCCCCTAAAAAAGTTGTACTCAAGAGATTACACCATAAAAGTGGTCAAAAATATATAAAAAAAATTAACCGAAAGGATGAAATTGGAGAAATGTAAAAAGATATGATATCAAGTAGGGCAAAATAAAAATTTAGGACCTAGTTGGGGAAATGTAAAAAGATAGGGTATCAAGTAAGGCAAAATTAAATATTTAAGATCTAATTGGAGAAACCAAAAAAAATATAAGACTTAAATTGGAGATTTTTCCTAAAAATAAATAATAAATAATGTTAAAAAAGTAAAAAAAAATAATAATAATAAATAGTTTTGAAAATTTTCTAATTTTAAGATTATTTTAGAGTTAAAATAACATATTTACCTTTCACTAAACTAAGTGAAGTAATAAATCTTCATTTATTTATTTATGTATTTTAACTACTATAACACATAAAAGGCACGGTAAGACACTAATTTTTAATTAAATGAAATTAGTTATAAATATTAACTTAACAAAAATTAAAGTTGTTAGTTTTTTTATGTTGATTAAACTGCCACATGTTTTAATTTTATTAGTATTCTTAGAGGATGTCTTAGGAGATCCCAGACGTATATAAAAAAACTAAATTTATCCGAATATTTTGATATGGAGAATGAAAATAATTAAATTTTTTTAAAAATAATTAATTAATTAACTAATTAAAAATAATTTATAAATTAAAATAATTACTAATTGATATAACTTAATTATATATACATATATGCAATCCTCTATTTCTCTCCTTTTCTAAAGAAAAAAAATATATATTAAGTAATAGTAGTATGTAATATAATAAAACCAATCACAATGGAATCTTGAAACATGGAAGTCCGAAAATTTAATTAATAACTTAAATATTTATGTTTGAGCATTTCTTGAGGTACTATACTAATGTAATGCTAAAATAATTTTTTAGCATTTATGTACGAGAAATGCACGTGTAACTATTTATAATCTTTATATACATATATATATATATATATATATATATATATATATTAGTGTACACGTGTAGTGATGTGATTGGTTGACAAGAAGCATCACGAATCTCCCAGGGAGGGCCACATAATCATATAATTAGACACACTGTCATACAACTTCACTCCACTAATTTCATGCAACTACGTGGAAGCTTACTTCATCTCCCAATCAAATGTACTCAGCCCCATGCTTCTCCTGCTCACTATCTCTATATATATCTATATATAACACTTTATTAGCTTTCATCGATCGAATCTCCATTCTTATATCAAATATATAGTCTTTCATGGAAGCATCAAATTTATATATTGATACATTTGGGATATTAATCAGTTAATTTGCAGGTTGGTGAGGATCAATATATATATATATATATATCGATCTCTTTAATTTTCTTCTGTGAGTCTATCTATCGTTGATCGATCGAGTGTGTGTTAATTAAAACACTATACGTAGCTAGCTATAGCTAGAACTAGAAGAAGATGGAAGGGATAAGCCATGAAAATGGTGCAGCAAGAGTGTATAGAGGAGTCAGGAAGCGGAAATGGGGGAAATGGGTGTCTGAAATACGGGAACCTGGTAAAAAGACCAGGATATGGTTAGGAAGCTACGAGACACCGGAAATGGCTGCCGCGGCATACGACGTTGCTGTATTTCACCTCAAAGGTTCAAGGGCGAAACTTAACTTCCCTGAATTAGTAGAGAGTTTTCCCAAGCCGCTCACCTCCGATGCTGAGCATGTCCAATTGGCAGCTCACGAGGCTGCAATGCGGCTTAAGAGACACGATCACCGTGAGAAGAATAAGGTTGGCGGTGGCGGTGGCGGTGGCAGTGGTCTCCTTCCTGTTAGGGTCGGGCTCTCCCCTACCCAAATTCAAGCTATAAATGAATCACCATTGGATTCACCCAAGATGTGGATGGAATTATTGGAAGATCCAATTTCCTTCGATGAACGAAAAGAGGATCAGTTTGTTGGACACTGGGACGAAATAATGGACTACAGTTCTTCCATTTGGGATTAGTCTGCGCAGCCTCCTGTTAGATATATATATATATAACTGCAAGCATTTTAACTGCATCTCCTTTCCTCCCTTTTCATGTGGGGAAGGACTGAATCGAACATTTCTGTGTCTGGGAGAATAGGTGATCCCAGATTATACCCAATTTTCTCTCTCTCACATTAGCAAATACAAATATATATATATATATATATATATACATTTGTGAAGTGAAAAGTACTATACATTTCTCTATCTGTAATGAATTTCAAATACCTATTTCCCTAATAGAATAATGTGCACTTCCTAATTAATTTAACTTCAGTTTACCCTTAATTTCCCAGCGCTTTAGGGCATTCTGCAATAGCAGAATTATGGAAATTGACACATACACTATTTAAGAAACGTCAAATAACTTTGCTCCTGGCCCATGTATGTCGACAGGTATAGGCCCATGAATCACTAAGATTTTTAGGCCCATCTCTCTTTTATTTTTTATTTTTATTATTCTTTTCTATTTTGTAAGCTTTATTTGGTTTGATTTACCAAATTAAAAAAAAAAAAAAAAAAAAAAAGATTTTTAGGTCTCGAATATAAATTTTATAAAAAATATATATATAAATAAATATGGGAAGAATTTTCCCCCTTAATTAGTCGAAGTCTAAAATAGTTACTTAGGCTATATTTGGATAAGCTTTCAACTCAAGTTGAGTGAAGAATGTTTGTCTCCAATATACCAGCACATTTGGACGCCATTTTTTTTAAAAAAAAATTTGTCCCCCCAAAAATACACCTATAAAGCATACCTATAAAGGTTGTGAGCCCTACCTTATTTAAAAATTATATATTATTAATAAAATCACTCTAATACACTTTTTCCCAAAAAAAAAATATTCTCTTACACACACAATCATTATATCCTATAAAACTTATATATTTAACTTTACCTTTTCTAACATAAAATTCAATTTAAAAAAAATAAGATTCATTTTAAATGATAGTTTGTATCGAATAAACCATTTTTTTCTAGTTGAAAGCTTATCCAAATATAGCCTTAATATCAAGAATTGAAGACAAAAACTTTTGAATTACTCCTAATGAGATTCGAATTCATGACATCCCATTTAACAAGTCATGTAAAGGTATCGAAGTAAGAGCAACCATATCACTAGACCACTACCGTATTCTCATTAGTAACCTTTATTGTTTTACAAATTTTATCATGTTGTAGCTATTGAAAGGGTTCAGAGAAGCTTCCATATGAGGGAACAGATGATTCAAAAATTCAAAGAACAATGTTAAAGCTTACATTAAGTAAGCCTATCAATCAATACTCAAAAAGTTGCTACTAATAATAAGTCATATCAATCACCAATAACTGTTGGTCTAAGTAGAAGGAACTTGAGTTCCCCTTAAGTAAAGTCTCGAGTTTGAACCTTCTGTATAGAGAAATGTGTATTACGTAGAGCTTCCCCTCAAAAAGGAATTCAACGCAGCTCAATTTCGAATTAATCCGAGCCCAAAATGACTACCAAATACAAAAAGTTATAGCAAAAAAAATTAAAAAAAAAAAGAAAAAGAAAGCCATATCAGCCACATGCTAAACTTGCAGGCCAGACCAAAAGTTTAGAAGGAAGGGAAAAAAAAAGAAAAAGAAAATGTCTAATTTAACCTTAACACATTTTGATTCTTGATCCTAAATTTATTTAATTTTAATTGTTTAAATCAATTCTTTAATTAATAATTAATAAATTTCAATTCAAATTTTTGTATTTGTCATACATATATCATTAAAAAGAAATAGTAAATTGTTAAAATATCTAAAATTTATTAAAACATTGCCAATTTTTCTTCTAAAATTTTAAAATTATGTTATACGAGATAATATATCCTCATGTAACAAAAAAAAATAATGATGAATTTAAACAATTAAAATTAAATAAAATATACTAATCTAAATAATAAAAAATTATTGAGGGACTAATTAAACAGGTTAAATCGGACAATAATCCAAACATATATATGTAACTATTCATTACCAAAAACTAAAGTATAAACCAAAGGAACCTTATACTTTTCATAACTTTTTGAAAGGAAGTAAGGGAGAAAAAAGGGAAATTGCCACAACAATATTTCCAGCTTAAAAACGCGATTTCTTTTTATTGTAACGTTAATATAGACAGATATAAAACAGTTAATCCGTACAATGCATTCAGAAAGCAGAAACACGGTATGGACAATTTTGCACAGTGAGGACAGACATCTTCATTTTTTCTTTCTTCTTTTTACCTTAAGTTTCTGGAAAGCACTACTTTAGCCTCGAATTGATGATGATCCAGATGATGATGATGATGATGATGATGTTATGGTAAGACAGAATTTAGAATGCAGCTTCCACTTATTTATGATAATGTGTGTACTAACTAATCATCTAGCAATCTGAGCTGAAATTTTCATCTTTCTAGCTCGATTCCACCAGCATCCGAGGTTCCTTTTGTCATCATATTAACGAATTCCTCGTAGTTGATATTCCCATCCTACACACACAATGTCAAGACGAGAGGCATCGGTTGAGGATGGCAGTAGCAGAAGAGAAACTAGCTACATGTATTTGTGTATATATATAAATATATGCTGGACTGATTTTGAAGATTGTATATGCTGTGTGTACTTACTTTATCCGTATCCACATCGTCAAGAATCTCGTCAATAGTTGCTTCATCTCCCATTCCATATTCAGTCATGGCATGCTTCAACTCATCCCTCGTGATAAATCTGTGCAACACAGGTTCTGTTTAAATGGGAAACTACTGCAAATGTAGTAAGGAAAATTAAAACACACACTCACCCGCTACCATCTTTATCAAAGTACTGAAAAGCCTTGTATAGATTTTCTTCTTTGTCGAGTCTATGACGATGCATGGTAGCTGTAATGAACTCGATGTAGTCTATCGTCCCATTCTTGTCAACATCAGCCTGCAACAACAGATAGTTCAGATGAGTAATCTTATTAATCTATCAAAAAAAAAATTCCTCAATACTTCAGGACATGCAAAGAAAAGAAAAAATTTTGATATAGTTCGATCGATTAGATTTCTTACAGCGTCCATCAGCTGTCGTATTTCTTCTTCAGTAAGCCTAGATCCCAGCCTAGCTAATCCAGTTTTGAGTTCTTCATATGTAATTGTACCACTTCTATCTGTGTCCATGTTGTTAAACGTTTCTTTCAGTCCCTTAATTTCTTCCTCTGAAAGGTTTTCTGCAATAACCTGGAAGCAGCAAATCCAGAAACAATAGTAATATTTTAGATCAATACTGAATTGAAAATGGAAATTAAGGTCTCAACTTCACTCCAAAAGGTCTTTCTTTCTTTTTTTTTTTTTTACATGGAAAGTGGATACCTTTAGGGCGAGCTTCTTTAACTTGTTCATTGCTCTAAATTGCTTCATCCTGATCTGAACAACACTATCAATAGGTTTGTCTGATGCTTCACCACCTTCCTTGAGCCATGGATGTTCTGGTTCAGAGAAAACTTATCTATGTTATACTGATGATCAGTCTAGCAAATATATAGATTTATACTATCTAGCAAACCTCAGATATACCCACAACCTGAATATGGTGGATATGAAGTTTCTCACAGAGAAAAACAAATTATAATGCACGAACAGAAGAGTAACAAGTTTTTGGTGTGTCAATATGCCCAAGAGAATTCATAAATGGGATGTAAAGATCAAGACATTTCATCCAAATACCTAGGGCTTCATCAGCAGTTATCCTTTTCTTGGGATTCATAATTAACATTTTCTTGATGAGATCCTTTGCACCAGCAGAAATTGAAGGCCAGGGAGCACTTTGAAAATCAACATGCCCTAATTGGATTGCATCAAAAATTCCTTTCTCGGTTTCTGCAGAACAAAGTAATGAGTTTTAGAGAACAAAGACCAAATGCAGATGATTTGATCAAACAGCATAAAAGCACTTTTCACATTATCAAATCAAAGGGTTGTAATTGTCTGTAATCAAAATAGTTTTCGAGTTCTCTAGACATTTTTTGTGTTAAATGGGAGAAAAATGCTGCAGCCAAGTCCAGTGCAACATGTGTCACCAATACAATTCTGACTTACCACCCCAAAATGGAGGAAATCCACTCAAAAGAATGTACAAAATAACTCCAGCACTCCAGATATCTATCTCCTTCCCGTAATTTCGCTGTAATACCTCTGGTGCAACATAGTATGCACTTCCAACAATGTCCCTATACACCTTTTCTGAAGATATATCAGTAGATGAATTAAGAGTGAGAATCCTCAACAATGGTTATCCAGAGAAAACTAACAAAATCATATGAAAGCTTGAGGAGAGCCAAACTTAAATTTCCACCAGAGAAGCACATCCGAAATTCCTACAGATCATCCTGAATTCCCATTATACAGTTTATAACTTTCCTGCTCCTCCCAAATCCTCACAAAAATAAAGGCATCTTCATTATTCATATTGCAGAAAGAAAAGAATAGATAAATATATTTGTAAGGAAGTAGTGATGGTGGTAGGAATTGGTCCAATTCTGATTCTATCTCGTATACATAATCCAATTGATTCAATCATGGTTGCCATTGGTAATCTCTATTTAAGAAAAGAACCATAACAAATAAGCCACAGAAAGCACCAAAAGAGCATATGGGAAAGAATTTGTCTTCCATTTAACTGCTTAAATCTCTTCGTTTCTTGAAATCTACTAAAAGAAAATAGACATACTCCTCCTCTTCCCCCCCACCCACACCCCTCCCCCTTCCCCCCGGATTGATCAAATTCTTGAAAGATACTTATTAGTCATATCTTAAAAGTAACTTTAGACCAATTTAAACATTTATTCATTCTTCCTTTACCAAGAAGACAATAGACTGCAAAACTCATAGGCTCAGGTGGTCAATTTCTAAATCCGTTCCAACTACAATGTCTCAGCCATTCTGTGATCAAGTGAAATCACTCGGTCAATTATTTTAGATTTCTTAAATTACCAGTACTATGTTCATCCTAAATATATCCACTTATATTAGATAAAATCCAACCTCCTGGACATCTCTATAACATCGACCAAAATCTTATCTAAACAATGGAGTTTGGACTGTTGGGTTATCCCATTTCCACATTGTTTAAAGTCACCATTTTACACTCAACACTATCTTTTCTAATTATATTCAATCTCTTCCTTGAATTTTAGAAGGGGGTCGAGAAAAAGAAGCAAAGATGACCTAGTTGACTTGTCACTATCATAATTGACCTGGTCAACTTGACTCACAAAAATACATCCACATACATGCAATCTTATTACTCACGCAAACCTGGGATCTTATTTCCTGCAACTTCATCCAACAACGTGTCACATCAATTCCAAAATGTTCATGTTTTTCATAGTGTTTACTTCTCTTTAGCCACATTCTCAAAGAAGTTATCAGAAATCAAAAAAGAAAAAAGAGCCTCAAAACAGTTAGCAAAACCGCGTGAAGGGAACAGAAACGTCGATCATCAGGATAACAGAATTCATACATATTCCTGGTAATAATACTGTTGCAGCCAAGAACAAATTAATGAATGGCTCCGGATCTTAAACTCCCCTTCTGCTCCTCTCTCAAGAATTTACATATGCTGCAATGATCAATTACTTCAAAGAATTCTATTTTCATCTTTGGTTAACTTTCAACTAAGATTTACGTTTGATAAACAAAAAAAAAAAAAAAAATCAAGACATATGGCTGATGGAATTCCTTAAGAAAGGATAAGCAAGTTCAACAAAATGAATTAAGAAATCAGAATGGATAGACAGGCAGTAACTTCGATGTTGCAGAATTCACAAGTAAGACTAACCTTCCTCTATGAAAACAGATAGCCCAAAATCAGTAGCTTTCAAGGGGGCATCTTCATCCTTGCTGACCATCAAGAAATTCTCGGGCTTCAGGTCCCTGTGAATAACACCCATGAAATGACAAGCGTGAACCACATTGACAATCTGCCTTCCGATCCTAGCAGCTTCTTTCTCCGAGTAACTTCCTTTAGCCGTAATGCGGTCGAAAAGTTCACCGCCAGAGCATAGCTCCATTACCAAATACAGGCTCTTCCTGTCCTCATAGGCACCTTTGAATTCCACAATATTGGGCTGCCCACTCAAGTGTTGCATTATAGAAATCTCCCTCCTAACATCCTCCATATCCTTCTTACTCACCAGTTTCCTTCTTGCAATGGATTTGCATGCATATTTCAAGCCAGTTGCTTTTTCAGTACAAAGATAAGTGATCCCAAACTGACCCCTCCCTAGTTCCCTATCAAGATCATAAAACATGGATATATCAACATAAGGCTTTCCCAGTATTTGTCCTATTTGTGTCTGACCTGATGATGGAATAGTAGTTCCCAGAGGCTGTGGGAATGCCGGGAAAACAGGTTCTTGAGGTGGCGGTGGCGGCGGTGGCTCTGGTGTTTCTGGGGATTTTATAGTAATGGGTTGATATTGATGGAGTGGAGAGGAATCTGAAGAGGTGGAAATGGGTATATCAACGGATCTTGAACAACACAATCCCATTTGTTGTGACAAAGACACAGAGGAAGGTGCTGAAAGTTGGTAATTATTATTGGGAATGTCTGTTGCTTTTGAGAGATATATTAGTAGCAGTAGTGGGTGGGTACTATATATATAATATGCCAACCTTTTTCCTTGAGGTGCTTTGCTTGGCTTAGCTGATGCTTCCGTTCTTGGAATCAACTTCAACTTTTAGCCCCTTTTTGTTTCTATACGTTTTCTTATCAAGAAAGATACAAAAAGGGTGTGGCAAACCAGAAATAGATAGATAAATAAATGAAGGACCAAACTTGGGGGATTTCCCGTTCCCCTGCTCTGATCTCTCTTCTCTTCAAAGACAAGAACATTTTATTATCTTCTTCTTGGGATGCTTTTATACCTCAATGCAAACTCAAGCCTTCTCATTGACATTTTCTCTTACTTTTTTTTTTTTTTTTTTGATAAGT
Organism: Marsdenia floribunda; assembly: GCA_035583425.1. Classification (NCBI taxonomy): domain Eukaryota; kingdom Viridiplantae; phylum Streptophyta; class Magnoliopsida; order Gentianales; family Apocynaceae; genus Marsdenia; species Marsdenia floribunda. Next base: position 14,872 of record JAXGGT010001482.1, on the reverse strand, counting down.
GACATTTTCTCTTACATTCCTTGAAAAAACATCACATAAACAATTTTAAGGTTGCAACTTTCATTTTTTTTTTTTCTAATAAAGAAGTCAAGAAGGTGTAGCTCAACTAATAACAACTTCACTTATGATTCGAGATTCGAGAAATAATGAGTTCGAAAGAAGCAAATATATCTCAAATTTCAAAAAAAAAAAAAAAAAATCCAGTAAAGAAAGCAATCTTCCAAATTTGTCATCTTCATTCATGAACATATTTATTTTCTCATCCACTCATTTTACTGTTTTAAGAATTTCTTTCATGTGTTGGTCCTAAATGTCTTTTGCCCTTAAAACTTTTTACTCATATATATATATATATGTATGTATGCCTTTGCAGGATTTTTTTTTATGTTTAAATGGTAGCTCTCTTTGTTTGAATCGTGTAGCCCCAGTTGTGACTACGTTGTCCTCAATTATTGAGTTTATGAAGGGAAAGAACAGAAAAAAAAAAATGAAAGAAATAAATAAAGAATATGAGCCTTGTTAGGCCACTGATCTCCAGCTGAGCCCCAAGTGAAGTGTGGGCCGGGACTACACAGCTCTAGGGCTTTATCAATCATCAGTGTGAAGGCAGTGAGTTCCATCCGACAACATCCAAATAAGATAGTATTAAAGTTACAATCCGCATGGTGTTTTAAATGAATTTTAATTATAAGAAATTTTTAATTTTTAATTTGTGATATCTTGTTCCACATGAAAAATATATGTGAATATATTATGAAATATAAATATGGGCTCAAGTAGTCATTGTAAACTCGAGATATTCCTTTTGGTACAGTGAAGACGGTGCCAAGTAGTCATACACATAAATATGTCATGGAATATAAACATGGACCTACCGCCAGACTCGCGGGTCCGAATCGTGACAATTGATATCAAAACAGGTAATCAACCCAGACTAGAAAGCTAAGTACTACACCATATGTGCGATGGGAGCCACCTCTAGAATCTCAGACGTCCAACTGGACCTTAAGGAGAGGTGAATGTGATATCTCATCCCAAATTAAAAGTATACATGAATATAATCATTGTTAACTCGAGATATCCCTTTTAATACAACGAGAACGGTACTAAGTAGTTAACCCTGAATACCGCCAGACCTATAATCGCAGCACGGGCTCACCAGTCTGAGTCGTGACATAATCTCTGCTCGAGTCTCAAATTTTTAATTTTTAAATGATTACATACATGAAAACAATTTCTAACCCACTAATCCACTATCTCACTATGAATTTACCTTACCTACACCTTGGAGTTGAAGTTGCAGTCTTGAAATGCAATCATTGGTCTCCCAACTTCAACAACTGTACTCTTTCTCTGTAAAATCACCAAGAAAATATACAATATACCCCAGAATTTACAGGACCACCACCATCAAGAAACGGTAATTTCACTCTGCCAAAATTGTAATAAAAAACGTTTGCACTAGTTTTTTCTTTTTATTATTATTTCTGCATATGGTTGGGTTTTTACATTAGCAGATATGAACTCAATTGTCAACCTGGGAATATTGTCATATGCATCTCATCAGCTCAAACCAGACGTTAAAAAAAAAAAAAAAAAAAAATCGCCTACACCAATATGACAGAATGAAAATCTACATCACAAACTATTGAATAACATTTGATGTATGAATAGATAACCTTTCTTAAAAGGGTTGTTACTTCCTTCCACTAGAGGGCATGAATAGATTCCAGAAACTCCGGAGACATGATCTTCAACCATAAAAGTTTTAAGCAATTAACCTGATCCCAGAATAATCATGAGCCAACAGGAAATTAGATAAAAGATGGCTTGGCATCGTGGAGATTGATTACACCGACCGAGGTTGTTCCACTGGCCTGATACACTTCGGATGCACCTCGTATCCACATTCAATGCACTGATAGGCCCATCCAGACCCCTGCTCATCACAGGCACAACATATATAAGGTCCTCCTCCACTGCCTTCAGAGACAAGCATCAGCTCGTGGGAATGCCCAGTGTGGTACTCAGATTCGGGCAGTTTTCTAGCTTCTTCATCCATTTGTTTCTCGAGTAATTCCACTCTGGCATTGGTGAATGGATATGCATTTTCTTGGTATAAGTTTATAAGATTCCTCCCTTTCCTGCTCACTGTTTTTCCATCAGGACCTAGAATTACCAAGCTCGGGATCCACTGAATATCAAAATGTTTAATAAGGATCTTGATGGTTGGGTCACCAAAAGGAAGTGCCAGCCAGGGCATGGTCTGGAAAAATCTGTCAAAGGTGGCTTGATCACGATCCGTCGACACAAAGACTATCTCAAAGTCCTCATCATCCTTTCCAACAAGCTCTTGCTTTATTTTTTCATACATGGAGATCAACTTCTGAGTGAACTTCAACCCCGGAAGGCACCACTGAGCTGAAAAATAGAGTCCAACCGTCTTACCTTTCAAGCTGATCACAGGCACCTGAGGTACATTCATAGACAATTTCATAAGCTACTGTCAGGATTATGAAACCACCACCAGACACTCCCTAGTGTATCATCTACAGGAAGCACAATGCCACGTCACATGCCTTCTCCGTTTTTGCAGTCTTTTCATGTACAGAAGGATGTATAACGTTCAGCCCCCAAACCCCCCCTTCCACATTAGTTAATAAGAAAAAAATAGTACAATTCTCATGACCTTGGGTTCTATACAAAGTTGTCTATGCTAACTGATGCAAATAAGGTTAGACTTTACCTGTTTGGGTAGCGGCTGACACAACAGAGAATCCCGACTGTTATTTGTTAATAAATTCATTATGGTCTGGTTTTCATGCTTCTCTCTTTCCTCCTCTTGTAACTCCAGCAATCTCTTTTCGGTAAAAGGAAAGGCATGTGCACCATATCGATAAATGAGTTCAACTCCATCATATGTTGCTGTGCCATCCTTGGAATTGTCTGGTTGCAGAATAATTAAGCAAGGAATCCCTTCTACGTCAAACCTTTGATTTAAGAACTTCTTTGTCTTCAAATCAGAAAAGGGAACAGCAAGCCATGGCATGCACGCACGATAGTTGTCGAAGGCATCAGAGTCTTCATCAGATGATACAAAAACTACCTCAAAGCCAGGACTACGATTTTTAAGTTGCTCATAAGCATTAACCAGAAGATTTGTGAACGTTTGACAAGGCGGATACCAATTAGCTGAGAAATAAATGCCAACAACTTTGCCTTCAAGATCAGAAACTTTCACCTGCAGCAGCAACATATATAATGTAGAGTTAAATTGCCATGTGAACCGATCAAAACTTTCTTAATAAGGCCCAACACGCACACAATAATCAAACAAATGGGGGTAATAGCAAAAATTCGAACTCAAGATCTCCTGCTCTAATACCATGTTAAATTGAGTTAAATTGTCACCTACTCAAAAAGCTTAAGCCAACCACCTCCTTCTAGTGATCACATCTATCATCTTGCTTCTAGTGACCTATTTCCTACATCAGTACCAATGTGTGATTACAAGAGAACTGTCTTTTCCTGGCTTACTAGAAAAGAATTCTTCTCCTGCAGTTGAATTCAGTTTGAAAAAAATTGAAAGATAGGACAACCATTCAAACTTAAAACCTGAAAATGTGACCATAATCCAGAAGCATAAATAAGAATGTTACCGAATCTCAATACCAAAAAAAAAAAATAATAATAATAAATAAATAAATAAATACAAGAATTTACAAATGATTCGGTTGGTCTGATCACGGACAAGGAAATCGATATTTATATTAACAGCACACTATACATCCAAAAATAGGTATATAAATCATTAAATACTTCGACCTAATCCATATTTTCCAAAAAATTCTTCTTTAGAAAATTTTCGTCTGCTTCCCTGCCACTCATCTAAGAAAATCAAATCATTAATGAAAAATGCAATCTGGGATGTACTGATCAATCCAAGAGCAACGTACCCTCAATATCACCTCTTGAAATTTCGTCCTAAATGTTCCATGGTTATCGTGTAGGGAAAAGAAACAGGATCTGGCATTCAGATTCTTACATGCAACAAATAATCTATCCAACTACCCATTAGCCACATTAAAGGAAAAACGGGGGGGCGTGGGGGTGGGGGGGTGGGGGGAATCTGACAGCAAAAGTTTTATAGAATTTTTCTGAAGCCTTAGATAAGCTTGGGATGTCCAGTTATGCAGGCTATAGTACTCCTTCATAATTACATAGAAAAGGCATATGGAACAAGCAGGTGCCCGTTAGCCCATGGCCAGCTTCTAAAGTATAGTTTCTTCAATCCCTTCTTTCCCTTAACGAGAAACAAAAGATCATGAATTAGAACCGAACTGATCCAGAGGGAATATAACAGTGAGATGCCATATTGAACTTTCGGATACAAATAAGCAAGATATCAAAGGGATCTCTCTTTCCTTATCAATTTTGACTACTGTAGCAAAAAGAAAGGGGATTCAGCACTAGTTTCCTGTAAAACCAATTTTCTAGCCGAAAAAAGGCTATCCTGTGGTTATAAATTCCTCTTCCACTACAGAAAGCATGAAGAAGTACTACAGCCTGTCACCGTCACCATCTGAGCTCGAACCTAGTAATTTCAAGAATATGCTTCCAGGAGAACTGTAAATAGCTCTAGATTATCCTTGAAGAAGAAAGCACACATTCATAGCCTTCCCTTCCAAGAATTATAGCCAAAATAAAAATAATAATAATAATTAATAATTAACTCATGACTGCAAAATAAAGAAGGGATACCTGAGTTCCAGAAGAAGACAGCAAAAAGTCCCGATCTTTGGATGATAAAAGGGACAAAGAGTGCAAATTCATGGAATCTGCACCTTCAGCAGTGTCATTCCTTAAAACTTGTTGCTCCTTCACCCCCTCCTGCCTCATACCTCAGCTCTCCCTCTCCCTCCCTCTCCTTCTACCTCAGATAACAGAAGACAGAAGTAGAAACCCCCAAAAAATTATGGCCTTAATCTCATCAAAGACCCATATTAGTGTGAATAGTAATAGTCCAGCTTTTTCATCACATCATTTAAAACCTTACACGTTGCATATGGATACTGCAATTTTTAGGACAGTTTCATTTTCATAAGCAACTTTTCCTTACACTGATGTTTGTTTCTCCACTAGTCAAACTTTAGTAATTAAAGAAATTTTGCCCACAAATATATATATATATATATATATATATTGCTTAATTGAGAAAACATTTTTTGCATGATAAGGAAAAAATGTTTGAAGAAAGCTTCTAATATTCCTTTTCTTGTAAATTGATTGCTCCAATCTTGGACTTTGTCATTATGAAGAGATCACTTGTCTTCATGTCAATGGGCTAAAACTTTGGAAGGACAAATTTAAATTTTGTTTTTATTCCCTTTCAAAAAAAAAAAAAAAAAACAAAAAAAATTAAGCCTACTATTTTATTTTATTTTTTAATTGTTAAAGACACATTTTTATACTTTTAAAAACATAAAAATTGACATTTTAACTAAAAAAATTAATAAATACTACTTTATTTTGTACCGTGTCATAAATACAAATATTACGGATGTGTTTGGATAAGTTTTAAATTAGAATTAGGTGAGAATTTTAGTTTCGTTATAACCCTATATATTTAGACATCATTTTTTTTCAATTCAAATTTGTCTCCTTATTTTCATAACCTATTCTATAACCTATTATGCCACCTATAATATTTATCTCATAGACACAATTATTACACCCTAAAAAACCTATATATTTAACCCCTACTTTTTCCAATATAAAATTTAATTTAAAAAAAAAAAGAAGTTATAGACAACATTCAATTTGAATGAAAATTTATCTCAAATAACCCATTTTTTTCTAATCTAATGGTAATCCAAACACAGCCTACGTCTTTTAAAAAAAATTTAAAACTTGATGTGTCTTTTTAATTAAAAAGTTATGTTTATTGATTTTTTTTTTTTGTCAAAAAAAATTACCAAAGGGTCTCACACTTTCTAACTTCTTTCTTTCTCTTTCTTTCAAGAATGGGCTCCACTTATAATTTTTTTTTTTTTTTTGCATCCCATTTATGAGACAATTTTTTAACTATCAAAAAGTAATTTTTCGTTTTCCACAATAAAATCACTCAATTTAAAATAAACTTTTTCAATTTAAAATAAGTGTTAATCCAAAAACAATCTTAATTTATTTCTTTAAGAAAAATAATTATGATAAGTATTATTCTCTCTATTTTCTACTTGTTTATATGAAAAAATACATGCTTTTAAAAAATTATAAAAAATAATATGTCATGTAGTTAAAAAATTAAAATATCTTTTGATTTTATTTTTTTTAACAAAAATAATTAATAAATATAACGTATAAATCATTAATTATAGGAAAAAAAATTGAGTTAGTGGTTGCAAAACATTAATTATAATATTTATATCAATAAAGATTATCTTGTTTTTCTAACATGACATGTAAATATATATATAAATATATATAACGATATTATTATTAAATTATTGCCAAGATATGAACTACTCTGCAATTTTATAAAGATATCAGAATTTACGGATAAGCGTGATTCTGTGATCCAAAGAGTGACATTTGGATGTCTAATATATACGGTAATACCAATAATATATACATATATATATATATATATTCCAAATTTGAGGTGAAAATCGCCTTACATCATGTATAATTTTCTTTCTTTCTTTTTTTCCTTAATTAAAATATGATCTTATAATTCATTTTTATATTTTTAAATTTACTTTTTATTTATTACAGATAAAAGTTGACTAATTTTTTAAAAAAATATAAAAATTATGTTTTTTTTAAATATTAAAATATGATTTAATTTTATTTTCTTAAAAAAAATAATTAATCAACCAGTATTGATTGTAAGGAGATAATAAATATAGTTTAATTGTTAATAATATCACTTATATAATTTAATAAATCATGAATTTGATTTATATTAAAAATATAAAATTTTTTAAAAGTAATAATTTATAAATAAACGTACATTAATTTTTTTTTAATGTGACAAATTATTTTTTTTCAAAAAAAAAAAAATTAACTATATTTAAGTTGTAAAAATATTTGTGTGTGTACGGTAACTATAAATATAGTAAATTTGTCAGAAAAAAAATGAATAAAGTATTAGTTTCACAATTAAAATTTTTTTTTTTTTTTTTTTTTTTTTTTTTTTGTTAAAAAAAAAAAATTTTTTTAATTTTTAACAAAAAAATTAATAAATTATTAATTTAAAAATTAAAAAAAAAAGTTTTTTTTTTTTTTTTTTTTTTTTTTTGAGGTGAAAAAAAAAAAGTTTGTTGAAAGACAATAAAAATATGAAAAATATCAATAATATTTTTCTTTGGAAGAATTAAAATAATTTAAATAAATAAATAAAAAGCAATATATATTATATATAGCATTCCACGAGCCTTTAATTTAATATAGATGAACGAATGAGATGAAACAGAGCTTTCTAGGCTTTTTAATTATGGAGAGGTGGATTTGGAATACGGAAGCGACAAGTGTACACATGTTTTCCCTTTTTGCCCTTTTTTTTTTTTTTTTTTTTTTTCTTTCCACTCTTTGAATTAAATGGATGGGAATGGGAATGGGAGATGATGTTTGTTATGAAAGTATCGGTTGGCACAACCAGAAGCCTCCACGTTTCATGACGTGTTCCCTGTTGTCACGTGTTTTATTTCTCTTCCCGCTTTTCCCTCGTTATGTTTACAACAGGTGTCTTGAATGAATAAATTCGTACAACATTCACAAAAGCAACGGAAAATTATATTGATTTAGTCCTAAAATTATTTTTTAATAGTTAATTTAGTCCCTAATTTTTTTTCTCTATTATGTCGTCAATTAATTTTTAAAATTTCAATATAGTACCTATCAAATAAGTTACTGATAAATTTTTTTTCTTTTTTTTATTTTTAATATAAAGATCATAATATAATTTTTTTAAAAAAATATTGAAAATATTTTTATATTTATTAATATTATAAAAATCAATTATCAATATAATTAAGATACATAAGTAATTAATTTTTATATTATATATAATTTTAAAAAAAATTTATTTGCACCATAATAAATATTATAAAAATTTTCTTTTTTTATTCTACCAATTAATTATTTTGTCATATGTTTAAGTTATCAATCAATGAATATAGAACAAAATAATTAATTGATAAAATAAAGAGAAATATTTTTCATAATATTTTTTTTATGGTGTGAAAAAATTAAAAAAATTAAATGTAATACAAACATTATTTATTATATATCTTAATTATATTGAAAATTAATTTTTATAATATTAATAAATTAAAAATATTTTCAATATATTAACATTCAATTATGATCTTTTTATTAAAAAAAATTACATATAACTTGTTTGGAAACCTACTGAGGGACTATATTGGAAGTTTAAAAATTGAATGAAAACATAATAGAGCTCAAAAAAAAAAAAAAATTAGGGACTGAACAGGCTACTAAAAAATAATTATAAGATTGAACCGACTATTTTCTCCAAAAGCAATTATGAAAGTCACATCTTCTAATATATTTTTTTATTAATTTAAAAAATTAACTCTATTAATTTCTACTTAATTAATATTTATAACTTTGAATAAAATAAAAATTATTAAAATATTTTTAATTTTTAGATTAATTAAAAAATTAATTTTTATGTTTTATAATTTTAAAAATATATAATTATAATTTTTATTTTTTGAAAAGTTATAAATATTAATTTAATGAGAATTAATGATGTTAATTTTTTAATTAATTAAATTGACCACATATTTTAATTTTATTAGTATCGTAGACAATATATTAAAAAAATATCGTAAGAGATCCTACGCTAAATTTATGTTTAACAAATAACTTTCTTCCTCAATAATTTTAATTATTTTGAATCTTCCATCTTTCAATTGAATTTCAAAATATCAAATATTTATTTAAATTTTTTTTTTAAAAAAAAAAAAACAAACAAACAAACAAACAATCAAGTGTGTAAATGGATTGGCATTTTCATATATATATATATATAACTTTTTTATTTTCGAATAAAATTAGAATTAAGAAAAAAGTAAATTATTTGATAAATAATTATTTAGATAATGTCTTTTTTAAAAAAAAAAAAAAAAAAAAAGTTATACAAGTGTAATGATAAATTAGAAAACTGGTTGTTTTAGTCTCCATATTATTACTGTTTGGACACACAAAATTTTATATTTATTTTTTTAGATAATTGAATCCTATTTTATTTTTAATTGGACAAAAAAGTCATTTTAACAAAATTTTGATAACTTTTAGCCAATGAAATTTACTTGCCAAAGCATATTTTTGTACTATAAATGATATTTTTGCCATTTACAATCTTATTAAGTAACTAAAATTTTAATAAATCTTGTTTTCAAAAAAAAAAAAAAAAATCTTAATAAATCTTAATTCCTTCAAATAAAACTATCTTAGAAAAAAAAATAATATGAAATTGAAGAAATTGATAAATTAGATGAAATTAGAAAAAAAAAACGAGAGTTTTATTAAGATATGAATTGGTTATTGAGATTATAAATAACAAAAATATCTTTCATACTATATACACATACTTCTTTTTTTTTTTCCTTAGAGGAAACCTAGAGCGTACAAAGGGTGTCGAATCTGCGACCTTATGGTACGCAGGAGAGCACTTGAACCAATAGGCTACCAAGTTCTTGACACTATATATACATACTTCACACATGAAGTTCAGTGGTTAAAAATTATTAAAATTTTGTTGAAAGGACCTCTTTATCCAAATAAAAATAAAATAAATATCTAATTTTCTAAAAAATAAAAAATAAAAACTTAATTATCCAAATAATAAAAATATGAGACCTAAAACGAATAATTTATCCTGACCTAATTATGTGAATATTTGTATTTATTTGACATTTTGACATTACTTACCGAATCAATTAACAAATAAGTTTTTCAATTTTATATTATTTATTCAGTTTGAAGTTAAAAAATATTATTGCAAGATTAACGCGAATAATAAAAAGACCTACAAATAAAGTTACCTTTTCATTTCAATATTTGTTAAGGGTTAACTAAACTAAACAACGTTAAAAGCCTGTCTAAACCTTTTTTTTTTTTTTTTTCCTCTCAAATAATGAATTTTGTCAAAAAAAATCTCAAAGATAAATGTTATTCAAATACACTCTAAATATAAAAAATTAATCGTTTTCATCCTTAAAATACTAATTTTTATACAAATTAATTCTTAATATTTATTTTTATTTTTATTTTAAAAAATGGATATTTTAGTTCCTATGTTATTTTAGTTTGAAAGAATTAATCCTTATATATATATATATATATATTAAATTTTTTTAGTTACTAAATTAAAATTAATTTGATAAAGAAGTACTTTTAGACATATTTTTATTTATTTTTAGTACTAAAATTCATGCAATTTATAAAGTGTACTATTAAATGAGAGTATTTTTATCCATTCAAAAAATATATACATGAAAATTATGTGACTTTTGGTACTGAAAATAAATAAAAATATAGTCATAAGGACTTATTTATCAAATCAATTTTAATTTGGGGACTAAAAAAAGGTAAAGGAAAAATAAAAACTAATTTTCCAAATAAAATAAAATGGGAACTAAAATGTCTAATTTTCCTTTTATTTTTCATTCATATTCTTCATTTTGCCTTTTTATTAATATAAAATAATTAATATATATATATATATATATATTGTCAAGAAAGTGTAACTTTGGTAACAGTCTCAGTCTCACATATGATTAGAGAGGTCATGAGTTCAAGACACAACAGAGTCAAAATGATTCAAATTTCAAATATATATACATACACATCAAAATTTTGATTTTTTCATTTTAATATAATTCGAATTCATGAGTATTTATATTATTAGTGTGATTGTTTTTTTCGTTTTTTTTTTTTTTTTTTTTGTAAATTTGAGGCATTTTTACTTCTGTCGTGTCTCGAACTCATAACATCTCCGATAAGTGTGATTGTTATTAATTTAACTAAACTATCTTGTCAAAATAATTAATATATTAATTAATCTGAATAAAAAATGAATATTTTATTAATATTATAAATTCATAAATGTATTTAAAAAATGACTAACACATCAATAATTAAAGAAGATGTGGTGGGCCAATGGATGATATCCCAGAACAATGGCGTCCACGTGGTCGTCAATTGTTGCCTCTTGAAAAATTTTAAAAATGTTTTTGTTTTTTTCCCTTATGGGTTGGCCTATTTTGCTCATCCAATCGGGTTTTTCTTTCTCTCTTCCCGATTCGATCCACGTAAGTATTTTCTTTATCATTTAAATATATATATATATATATACTTAGAAATAGTATTTGCCGAAGGTGCGAAGTAATTATTAAATTTTTTAAAATAATAATTAAAAAAATAAAAATGTAACAATAATTTAAATGTTTTTTAAAGAATGAATGAATATTATTAATGAATATGTTTAATTAAGGGTATTAAAATTAAATTAGTTGGAAAATGAAAAATGTTATTCCTTAAAATCATTCAATATAATGTCATGCATCGAACACCACCAAACAACTCACTGTGTAAAGTTTCATTTGAGAATCATACAATAACACTAATAATTGTCCTGTGTATAGATCAATAAATATATATATATATATATATATATATATATAGAAGCTATAGGAAGGAGTAGCTACTCTCACCCCACTATTGAATTAACATCCAACAAACTTTCATGTAAACAGAAAGCAAAGCATTAGAGAGATTATCTACTTCAAAATAGACTAAATATTAGAATTTTTAAAAGTAATAATTAAAAAAATTATAACAAATTTATATATTCGCAAGAATAAAATAATATTTGATAAAAATTCCTACGATTCAAACTTTGGCTTGAGTTTATAAGCAAGCTGTGAATCGTCTTGCGAATAAACTCAAGCCAAGGTTTGATTCTTCTTCTCTACCAACATTGCCATCATCAAAAAATTCTTTTAAATCTTTTGAAAAGTTTAGAGTTAAAAATCCGGTAGAATAGCTAATATTCTTCCAAAGATTCTGAAGCATAATTTGCCACCAAATATATATCTATCATCATCAACACATATTGCAAACTCTTCTTCTTCTTCTCTCTTCTATGCTTCTAAATGGGTTGTTCAAGTTGACCCTAAAAAGAATACAACATTTGTTTCCATTGATGCTCTTAATCCTCTTAGAGGCTATGTTTCTCTTAATCCATTCAATTAAACCTGAACTTTCTTATAAGAAGAAATAAGAAAATAAAAAGTCTACTAATATTTACGATAAAAATCAATATGATATATTAATTCTCAGATAACATATACAATATAAGAACAAAAAGTAATTTTTTTTTTAAAAGACCATAAAATCAAAGAAATTCATCCAAATTACTGAATATATTAATTATTAGATAAAATATAAGAGATAATAACCAAAATTATTGGGTAGCTTAAAAGATTTTACTAGGACCAGCAAACTAAAAAAATTCATCTAAATTACTTAATGCAATTGGAAGAAAATATTCTTCTAGAAAGTTATGTTGTAATCTTATATATATATATATCAAGAATTAACCATTTGTATTATATATATTCTAAATTTTCAATGAAACTCGATTTCAATTTTTTTTTTTTTTTTTTTTTAAATAGGACTATTACTAAATAATCTATATCTTCTCATTAATCTGTAATTATATTGAAAAAAAAAAGTGATAGAATTTAATTAACTTTTAATATATATATATAATTGAACATAAAAAAAAAAAAACTTTAATTATTTTTACTCGTAAAATATATATTTTTTAATTTTTTTCCTCTTTTAAATATTTATATTGATAATATCAGTACAAAGTATATATCTTGTCTTATAAAATTAAAATTGTTATGAAATTATAAAAATAAGATATAAAACAAAACTTAAAAACATAATTATAATTAGAGAATAAATATAGAATAGAGAAAGTGTTATTCTTGTATTATTCTATGTACCAAATGCATATGAATAACCATTGTATATATAGGGATTATATATGCAAGTAATAAAAACTAATTACATGGGAATTTTGAAAAATTAAAAAAAAAAAAAAAGAGTTGAAAAATCAAATTGACATACAAATAATTAAGGGATTAACAAACTCCCCATTGTACAAGGATTATGTCTTATTAAAACCTTACTAAAGAAAAATCTGGTAAAAACAAAATTCTACTGAAGGAAAAAGAATACATCGTTCCATGTATACTTTCCTTAATCATTACATAAGATCTTTGTAACGATATATTCCAATATCGCGAACTAGTCTTTCAAATGTTGAAGTTGATAATATTTTTTATGAACAAATATCCCAAATTGTTACTTGAACGAATCTATTGAACATCAATATTACCATTCTTCTGAAGACTATGAGTAAAGAAGAATTTTACTGAAATATGTTTCATGCAATCTTGTTTGATATATCCTTCCTGCAAATGAGCCATACATGCATCATTCTTTTCATAAATGATTATAGGAGATTTCTTGCTAAAAGACAAACCACATGTCCCTCGGATGTGTTGAGACATTGATCTTAACCAAAACATTCACGATTTGCTTCATGAATTGTTATAATCTCTAAATGATTTAAAAAAATAGCAGCAAGTGTCTATTTGGTAGAATGTTATGAAATACTGGTGCCATCACATGTAAAAAGATGGTCTGTCTGAGATCTCGAAGATATCAAAATACATGTTTAATTCCATTTTAATTTCTTTTAGTTGGACATGAACTAAATCTTGCTAAAAAAAAAAAGAAGCTATATCGTGTGTTTTATTATTAGCAAGAAGTTCTTCATTATGAAGTCAAAAAATGTCCTTTTTAACATAAGTGATCGAACAACCATTGGGGTACTCAGCTGATGTGCTTTGTCTATGAAAAATTTTTGAAGACTTTTTTTGTATAAGTTGATTGATTAACAAAAATTTCAATTCATTCTTTCAAGCATTCGATCTTCAGACCAAGACAAAATTTTATTTTTCAAGATCGTTCATCCTAATATCTTCAAAGAATCTATTGCTTCAAAAAAATTTTTAAGAGTTTCAATATTATTTAAATCATTAACATATATATACAAGAAGTATAGCAAATCATATATATATATATATATTTTTCTCAATAAAAACACATGGACAAATCTAGTTACCCTCTTTCAACAAGCACTTACTAGGACTATACCACATTCACCCATAATCTTTTAAACAATACAAATATTTTTGTAATTTTATTAAATATATTTCTTGAGAATTTAATTTTTGTGCTTCTAGTATCTTAAATCCTTCAAGAATTTTCATATAGATATCATTATCAAGTGAGTCATATAAATAAGTTCCAAATACATTCATAAGATGCATATTAGAATTTGCATTAACTGCCAAACTAATGAGATATTAAAACGTAATTGCAACCACCATATGAGAATATTTGATATCATAGTTAATTTTAAGCATTTGTGAAAAATCTTGTACAACAAGTCATATTCTATATCACACAACTTTATCTTTTCTTATTGATTTTTCCATAAATACTCATTTGTATCCTATAAATACGACATTTTCAGAATATAACTACTCCTCGTCCACAGAAGCTGGCGCTACCACCGGTTGTGCTCGAATAGCAGTAGGGGTCGGTCCCTTACCGTGGCCTCGAACACGACCCCTAGTCTATCGACCGAAATGACGATTAAAGATTGCATCTTTAGCCGCATTGGTGCGCTCCTCCTCTGGCAATGACTGCCACTCACGCTCTAAAGTGGCCTACATATAAAAATTTAAATAAATAATTA
>JAXGGT010001422.1:0-26073 GCA_035583425.1 Marsdenia floribunda | reverse complement strand
GTGTTCTCCTTTTGTATGGTAGACAAGACACTGATTTTTTTAAGCTATAATTGAACAATAATTAAACTATTGACAAAAGATGAAAAATGATGCATTACTTTGTATGTTCAATAGCATTCTAGTGGGACTAAAGCTATCAATTGATTCACAATACTTCATGCCTCCTTGTTTTGTGGTGTTCTCCTTTTGTATGGTAGACAAGACACTGATTTTTTTAAGCTATAATTGAACAATAATTAAACTATTGACAAATTATAAACCATATTATAAACCATTAAAAGTTATAGTAGAAAATGGAACAAACCTTTCCGAATTTGATGAAGTGGGAATCTCAAGAGTGTTACATGGAAAAGAAATAAGGTAAAGTTCATGAACAAGAGCAACAATATAATTCCATATCTACCAGCATATCTCTGTGTTGCCTACATGGGCTTCACATCTTTATCCCTAATTGGATAGGCAAGGTGAAAATATGACTACTTTTGGAATTCATATTGCTACTTGAAATTTTAACCTTGTGCACATGCTGAAGAAATCTAATTCAAGTTTGAAAGAAATTGCAATACATAAGTCATATTGAAAGATGTATAAAATATAGCTAACAACCATATTTGGTTCTAAAGGACCAACATTCCATTGAACCAGAGGACCACATTTCACAAAACTGTCATTTTCATTATCCAAAATATTGGTAAAGTAAATTACATTTGATCTATGCAAAAAAATTTACAGTAATATATTTTCTTGTCTGGTGTACCAATAGAAAAAATTCCAAAAAAAACCTGTATTGCTACCTACCTACCTAAACAGAAAATCATCTCCTATTGCAACCCCATCATCATGATTAAGACATTCACAAAATATTTATGTAAGTAAAAATTCTCCATCATCAACCACTTGCATAAGAATAGCACCAAAAAAGCAAACAAAAGGTCTAGATTTTTGTTCAATCAAAAAATTCTTGAACATTAGTCCTAAATTGATGCTCTTGTCCAATAGAGATGAGCCCACTTGTGTGCAACTGCTTCTATTATTCCAACTTTTCTGTACCACCCACACCTCTTGACATTCTTTGTAATCTAAAGAGAAAAGAGTAACATATGTTAGTAGAAGAAAAAAAATTGTAAAATAAATAACAATTTTACATAATAAAGGTACGTGACCTCTACAATATCAATGTTATTTATGTTGTTTTCTTCTTCATTGGATTCCAAAGTATCTAATGTTAGCTATAACTCTTAGGACTTGTGCAAAGTTGACTATTGTTAGGTAGAACATGTCCTTTTGTTGCGCCCTTCACCACAACCACCATACTTTACTAAGTTATGACCAGTTATTATGTTGGACCACTTCTTTATATGTTCTCTTATTGTGTCCAATCTTCCCACACTTTCCACACTTTAGTAATCTAAACCCTGTCCTAGACAAATTTCTTTTTCTTTTGAAGATCCTTGGATTTTTTTTTTTTTTTTTCACTTTCTTCAAGATTTCTATTTTTCTTTGGTCTTCTTGGCAATTTCAACTTAGTTGGGGGAAGTAGTGGCTGCTAATAGTTGGTGCATAGGGCTTCATAGAAGCCTTTTTGGTGTAGAAGTGATGAGTGTAGTCTAATGGATCTTTCCCTACAAGTCCAATGGATGCTACAACATGTCAACAAGGTATTCCACTAAGCTCCAAATGACCTATATGTGCAATCCCACTTCTCAATATCAACTAAAAATTGAATATTATTGGCCTCCCTTCCTTTAAATTTTGATCCACATGCAAATATTGGAAAGCAATGTGATGACTCCTCTTTCAAATCCTCAAGCTTTTTCGTGATCCTTGGACATAATTTTCCAACTTGTTTTTGTATCCAGTCCCTCTTTGATTGATTTTTCAGCATTAAGTAAACCTTTACCCACTCAAGCATCCCCAAGATTGGTCTTGATCTCGTATACAATATATTTCGATTAAACATCTCAGAATGATTGTTGAGAAGCACATCTGATTTCACTGTTGTTCTAAAATATGATTGAGACCAGTGTAATGGATTTGTATTCTTCATAAGCCATTGATGGGCTGATTCATCAAAATTCTTCATCACTTCCATCTCAGATTCAAAGAAGTTCATTTAACAAGCTTTAACACATCTCCATAGTATTGTAAGAATATTACGGGCCCATTCTTGAACTTGTTGGCAGATAAACAACATAGTTTTAGAAATGATCTTGGCTGTTCATGTATTAAATGGACATTTTATGGGTTGATAGTGTATTATTAGGAACATAATTCTTGAATATTGATGAATTGCACTAAGGCCTGTTTCCAAATTAGATAGTTATCTTAGAAAGATTATAGTATCTATAATTTTGTCCAGTTTGTGTCATGAAAATGCTCTCATAAGGTTATAGAAATGTCTACATTCTTCTGGTGAATTTGTGAGTTTTCTGGAACATTTTTTTCTTTGTAAAATGATCTTCCTAAAATGAATAAATTTGTCTTTGTTTGGTATACTATGAATTGGAAAAAACCTTCAAATAAGCCTATTATGATAATTCACTGGTATACTACAACCTAAACTCCAAGGCCAAGAAAATAAGCCTATTTTGATAATTCACTTGTCTTTGTTTGTCCTAGTCTTTTTATCAGGAAACTAGTGTATGCCACTCAATGTTGGTAGCTAAATAGGGCACATCAAGGATATGTTCCTTGAATAAGCTAAAGATTATT
Organism: Marsdenia floribunda; assembly: GCA_035583425.1. Classification (NCBI taxonomy): domain Eukaryota; kingdom Viridiplantae; phylum Streptophyta; class Magnoliopsida; order Gentianales; family Apocynaceae; genus Marsdenia; species Marsdenia floribunda. The sequence goes on along the minus strand of JAXGGT010001422.1, from coordinate 23,361 downwards.
GTTAGTTCATTAGCTTTGCTTGTTTCTGAAGCTGAAACTATTAATTGAGTTAGCTGAGAATATCTCTAGGTTAAACTTAAAAATATTCGGGTGTGTTTGGACTAGCTTTTATTTCTAGTTGAGTGAGTTATTTTCAAAATAAGTTAGGTCTTTTTGTTTGGACAAAAAATGAATTTTTTCTTTTTTGTCTCTCAACTTGCAACCAAAGGGCCCCATACTTTCCAATTTATCTCTTTCAAAAATAGGCCCCACACTAACTTTTGCACCCCATTTACTATACAACTTTTTCACTCTCAAAAAGTAACTTCTCGTTTTCCACAATAAAATTCACTTAACTTAAAATAAACTCACTCAACGAGAAATAAAAGCTAGTCCAAATACACCCTTAAGCTTTTGCAACTAAAAGTCATTGTAATTTGTATGGATATATAATGCCCATCCGTAGAACATGATAAATCTTTGGCATGTATCCAATCTGTGTGATGTATAAGGTATAGCAATGAAAGTGAAATAGAGATGTATATTTAGCCAAAAATCTATAAAGCATAAGAATCAAATGAAATTAAAAGAGATAAAATAGTTTCCTATTATATGATGATTTCTTTTTAATATAGTTTCCAATTATATGTGGTTTTTGTTCAATCTTTAATGACTTACAAAATAAGGATATTCTATAGAAATACTGAATTTTTGAGGTACATCTTGCATGAACTTCATGACATAGTACAAAACATAATATCCACCAATATTTTGGGGACCGGACCGTGAATCGGCCCCAAAATCGGTTTAGTTAAGTGCTAAAAACCGTTTCCTTTAAAAATCGCTCTAAAAATGAAGAACTATGTTGGACCGGCTGGTTGAACTGTGAATTGGCCGAATTAATTATTTTAAATATTTGGGGGTCAATTTATAAATTTTAAAAAATACAAGTCCTAATTAATAAAAAAAAGTTAAAAAATTAAAAACCTACCATGTAACCCTCTTCACTCGACACTCTTTTCTCACCTTCTCCACCGCAACCGTCAGTCGTTGAAGGAACATCAAATTGCACACAGAGTAGACTGTCATGAACTAAAATCTGAGCAGCAAGACAATCAACATCCATCAATCACCACAAATTTGAGCACTAATAGCCGACTAGGTAACTTCAATTTTTTTTTTTTTTTTTTTTTTTTGGGGAATTTGCCCCATTTGTTAGGTTTATTGGGATTTTCTATATTTGATTTCTAGGTTTCTGTCTTTTTTTTTTTGTGGTTTTTTTTAGGTTTCTCTTTTTTTTTTTTTTTGGCAAGTGAAATATCATTAAAAAAGGGAAATAGTACACATGAATGAAGAAACATCATTCATGGTAACCAGTACATATCCAACCTTAAAAAGATTAGACATAAAAAAACTCAAACTAAAAACTATAGGTGAGCCAGATAAACTACAAAATATAGACAACACAGAAAATAACAACAACAAGAACAACAACAACAACAGCAGTGGAAACAACACTAACAATAGCTGCTGCAGCAGTAAAAACAACAAAATCTTCTTCGCCATTTCTTCAATATTTTCAGCATCTATTACAATCTTCATCTGCAAGAAAAACTCGATTTCATCTTCTTCCTTTATCAACAACCTAAGGGACCCTGGGCGCATCATAAATCTCAGGGGAAGTCTGAGAAAAAGATGAAGGTCGAGAAAAGGGCCCGGATAAGAACCGGGTTTAAAGAGAAATTCTTCAAAAAGAAGAAATAAGATCTGAGGAGCTTGCATTTGAGGTGTAAAAAGATGACAAAAAAATGAAAAAAAAAAAAAAAGAAAGAGGCACAAAACCAAAAAACTGAAAGCAGGTAAAAAAATAAAAACAACAATGGTGGGTCTCCGACGAAGAGAGAGGCTTAGCCGAAGCTAAGCTGCCTCCTGGCCGGAGCAGAAGGAAAGAAGGAGAGGGAAGCAAGGGCAGCGGCTGTGAAGAGGGAAGAAGAAGAGAAAAAGGTAGGGTTTAATAGTTTATATTCTCAGTCATTTTATTAAAATATCCTGTACACATGTACATATCCTGAGAATAAAATTACTTCTCAAATAGTAGTGATATTTTAATTTCCCGAGTCATCATAAAATTATCATGAAGATCAGAATTTAGAGCACTACACCATCCTATATTTAATTTAAAATTTAATTTAATTTAGAATAAAAATGATAAAAAAAATTAAAATTTTATAATTATTTAATATAGACATGAAGATATATTAAAATTCTCTTTATTTAAATACATATATATATATATTAGATTAATATATATATATATATATATATATATATATTAGTTTATATATAGTTTGTATATATATAATATTAATCTATATTATAGATTAATAGAGTTTGTATACACTCATCATTATAGTTTGTATTAATATATGTATATATATATATTATTTTTAAAAAGCTGAAATGAACTGAACTCATCATCTGCACTTTCACTTATTTCTTTTTTCTTCTTATTTTTCTTGAATTTAATTTAATTTCTTATGTTCCATTTCCATCCTTGACTTTGAAAGCTGCTAAGAAAGAATATGAAGAGGTAATATGCATTGCCAAAAGGATTATCATAAAAATTGCTAAGTGTGCGAACTCCGAGAGCGATATAACTTAGACTCTGGAAGTATTAACTCAAGCAATCTCGAATGAATGAATAAAGACACTTCGGAAAGTATCACAATGTGCACTTCGATAATGAATTATCCGAAGTCCATGACATATTACTTTGGACTTCGGGGTCAAATCAAACTCCAAATCACAAAAATATGAAATAATGAATTAAATATTAATTCATGATCATACTTCTGACACAAGCAATTGATCGATGCGATAAGTTATCAAGTGGATTTATAATTATCTACTTTTAAATTTCATTTGAGGTCCGACAGGGGTACATATGACAACAATGCATTTAATAGAAGCATACAAAGCTTGCCACTTGGTAGAGATTAAGTGAGAAATAACTCACAATATAACACACTCTTCTTATAAAAAGAACACTTATTAGCAGAATTAGGCATGCTCTTTTCATATATAAAAAATACAGAATTGCCGCTCATCTTCTTCATGCAAAAATCTCATAAAACTAGCTCTAAGAATTATCTTCTATATAGCTTTTTTTTTTTTTTTTCTTTTCTCCATTTCAACTCTTCTAACTTGATCGTCGGTGGGTTCATTGGAAAAAACCATTCTCCCTTGAACTTGAGTTGCAGGATTGAAGGTTCATTGAAGCTGTTCTTTACCGGCCAAAAAAGATTTGATGTTCTTCACGGGCCAGAAAAGATTTGTAGCTTTTTTCTTCATTATCGTCTTATTAATAAAAAATATTATTTCCTTAAACAAATTTCCCGATCAGAATATATACAATTTGTACCGTACATCTTGGAATAAAGTTTCATTCATCATATTTTTTTTGTTCATGTCTATATTAAATAAAAATCTTATAATTATTTAATATAGACATATATAATTATTCATCACCTTTGTGTTTGGTTTTCTTTGTGCATTTAGTTGCAATTAAAGACATGTGTGTCTTGCAGGATTAATTTTATTAAATGAATTCTTCAAAGGATAGCACAACACCTTAATCAAAGAAAATGAAAGTTGGCTTTGAATTTGAAGAATTTAAGAACATTATTTTATTAAAGAAAGAGAGTTTATATTGACAATATTTTAGACATTATTGTGAAAGTTATATCTCTTTATGTATAATTTGTAATAGACTATTTATTAAGAATATTTTGATATTTGTGTTACTAATATTTTGTCAATGACTAAGTGCGAATGTTGACTTCTAAATATTATAATTGACTAATTATTTGATTGTAAAGATTAAAGTAAATATTTTGTTAATTATATTTGTTTTTAGTTTTAAAGATATATAAAATATAAATATTTACTAAATAGTAAATAATAAATGTGAAATATTTATAAATAATTTTATAAGTTAAAATTACATTAAATTACTAAAAACTATATTATTTATAATAAATAATTTTTTAATTTTTAATTTATGATGTCATCGGTCTAATTACGGTTCAATTGCGGTTGAACAATTAAACCGTGAACCACTAACTTTTCCAGTTCGATCACCGGTTCAGTTCTGAAAACATTGATATCCACAATCTTCTCTACCTTATTGCTGAGGAATCTATTGCATTGAAAGATAAAAAATCAGTATTACTTCACATAAACTGCAATAATAGTATTTAAAATATCTCATCTTTAGAATTAATAGTGGATACTCATCTACTCTTTTTGCTTGTTTAGATCTTCCTTCTATAGTGAGGATCTCTTTGACAAACCTGTGAATGGATAATTCATGTTGTTAGAGGTTTTATTGATAATTACAAGGTTTGCTATTTTTAAATTTTGACCAACTCTTGTACTTATAAAAAAAATAAATTTTGAGGTGTGATAGTTGTATTTTTAATAGATATCTAGGGAAATATCAAAATAAAATATATATATATATCTATCTATTTTGACGTTCTGTCAAAATTTAAATATAATTCTTTTGCAAAAAAAAAAAAAAAAAAAAATGATTCTCCAAATGTATTATAGATAATTTTACACAGATTGATTAGTTGCCTTGGCTCCAGCCCTTGAAAAGCAGTGGCCAATCCGTCCAACTATTGATGAAAACAAACCAACTAGAAACTAGCTATTAGAAAGTCCTCAATGACCATAAACACAATCATTCTTAATCTTAACCACCAAAAATTGCACTATCTTGAACTTTAATTTTCTCCTTCAATTTGAACACAAGCATTTATGTCTATCACAGTTGAGCTTTACAATTAACTAAAATTTTTCTAGCATAAATAATATATCCAATACTCCACCCAAAAATTTGTCCAAGAATTTCTACAATGTATCCATACATGTAAATTACAAAGCAACACTATTTCTTTATTTCATTTAAAGACGAAAACAATTTTTTTCCCTACAAGTAAATTTAGGAATTCAAGGACCAAAAGATCAAAAAGAAAAACATACAGAATGTAATGTTCATTCCACATTCACACTAAAATTTCTTCAATAATAGAAATCTATCAAAATTCATGTTTTCAGAAACTACTGGATGGGGAAACGTTTGAAAAGATAAAAAAAAAAAAAAAAACAAAGAATGTCAAAGTAGGGCACACAAAATATCTCAGGTTAGAACAAGAAAAAAGACATTAGAAACAAGGAAAATGAGAACTTTAAGCGGGTCAATGTTAAAGGTTATTTATGGTGTTTTTGGATTGGAACTTTTTTTGAGAAAACTTATTTTTTTCAAAAGGAGTTGAGTGAATTACGAAAAATGAGGAATAAGTGGGGACAAGTTAAGAAGTTGTCTAGTAAGAAGGAGACAAAAATAATATATTTTATTAGTGTAATAATGATATTTTATTTGAGTTATATATATTTATATGTATATATTGAATATTTTATACATATTTTATTCATTTTTTTGCCACCTGAACAAGCATTGAATAGTAGCATGTCAGGTGGTATCCAAACAAGTACAACTCATTTTTTTTTTTTTTAATTTGAGTGAAATTTTGAAAAATAATTCCAGTCCAAAAATAGCTTTACTATCCCATTGCATGGGGAATCCAGGAAGTAACATAGCATGAAATGATCATATCAATCATGAAAACCAGCATAAAGATAAAAATGGTAGCCAAAGCTAAAGCATATGCACCACCATCATTTGAGTGTCGTAGATATACAAACAAAAAAATTAGTTAAACTACATGAATATAGAATAAGAGAATATATTTGGGACTGCAGTTATGTACACTGTGAAATTAAAATACACCTCAAAATTAGTAGGGTTTTTGCCTACAATAACCTTAATTTTAAACTCAACTCCGTGAATAACCTAGTTTTGAAACTATAGAAATTTCTAGCCTAAATGTACATGGGACGTGCGTTTTTAAACAGTTTACGCATACCCCGTGGGCATTTTCCTTGAATTTAAAATTTTAAAAAATTTTTCTAAGTGTGCATAAAAATTCACATGTGGCGTGAGTTTCTGCACAGTCATCGCCGAGTCAGCATATCAACGCAAGCCATCTGTGCATTATAATTAAGCTAGCCACGTGAGCAAGAAAACGCACAAGCTATGTGCATTTTCACTTTCCCAAAATTTCTGCCTGACCCCTTTCTCCTCCTTTCTCTTTCTCATTCTGCTTCCTCATTTTCTTTCTTCTCTCTTGTGTTTCTTCTGCATTTTCTTTCATGATCTTCTCCATTTCTCTTTCTCTTCTACTCCATCTTCCTTGTGTAGATTTGCGGTGAAAGGGACAATTTTTTTGGAGTGAAAAGATAGAGCACCCGTAGTTCCAAATCTTGAAATTGAAAGTTTTTTACTCAAAAATCTGTAAGATCTAAATTTTTGGTAATTTTAATGGTTGTTTTGAGTATAATGCCGTTCAATACTTTGTGTTTTAAGTTTATTGATTTTCATTGTTTATAATTATTTGGTACTGTATATAACATATATATAGCAGTTTAACATAGTTCATTTTTTATGAGAATTTTGGAAGATCATTTCATTCCTTTGCCTCCATGCATTCCATAAAATTTTTATTTTACTTAATTTTGTGACTTTTCCTTTCTTTTTTTATTTTTTATTTTGGGGGAAATATTTTTAAATTATTTGTTTGTGATATTTGGCTTGTGATTGGGATATTTGGCTTCGAGTTCCTATACTATTTCGAGGGTATAGCACGATTTAATATACTCTTGTTGCTTTGGATGATGATGATATGGATAGTTTGTGGACACTACCAAATGAAACAAAAAATAGGGGAGTAGGTATATTTGTCGAATTTGAGCCGATAGCATCTCCATCTAGTCCAAGTTTCAATTTTGATACTAGAAATACCACAAAAGTAACTCCACCTGCAACAACATATGATGTTACTACAGGACTCCATACAACTCATCACAATAGTTTTACATCTTTGTTGATGGATAATCTCGGATTTCAAAGAGGTGATTTCTCATTTCCATTACCTACAGAAATTCCAGAAATCTCAAGTTTTACTTCAATTGGAATGAATGAGTCAACTAGTAGTAATTCATACTCTACTAGTGTGGGAACCTCTATTGGAGGAATTATGAGTGAGTCACTTATGGAGTTCATGAATAGAGGGTCTAATGTTGCAAGAGAGGAAGATCCAATTCTGGATGAATCTATTGTGGAAAATGACATAGGTGCGATGGGCGGAATTGGACCAATAACTAATGTTGAGGGAGCTACAAGTGATGGACCACATGATGATAGCGACTCGGAAGATGAGGAAGAGATAGAGTCATTACCAATTCTACAACAAAATCAGGTACCTTCAACCTTTCAATTCAGTGGTGATGGATATGATTATAGAAATTTTAGTTGCTTCTCAGAAATGGTGGGTTCAGGGGAACCTGTACATGACTCTTATGACACTTTAAATGTTAATGTTCGAAGATAGGTGGAAAGTGATGATGTTGCATCGACATTATGTATGAGTTTCTCTGATAAGGATCAAGCTATTTATACAATTAGAATATGACATGTCAAACATGGAAGAGAATTTATTGTTGTCAAGAGTAATAATACTGTGTGGACAGTTGAATACAAAAATAAAACAAGTCAAAATCCATGTCATTGGTATATAAGGATCATTTTTAAACAAACACGTGGACAGTGGCAGATTTCAGTTTTAGAGCCCGAGCACACATGTCTTATGCGAGTTGTCAACAACAATCATAGAAATTTAACTCATAAGTATATTGCAAGATAGATTACTCATCTTGTAAGGAATGATCCAGAAATTTTTGTAAGTGCTATTCAACAAGAAGTCAAAAAGTTGTTTCAGTCTGGATGTTCATATAAAAAAGGGTGACATGCAAGAAAGGCCGCTATTGAAATATTATTTGGCACTTGGAATGACACTTTTAAAATACTTCCAAAATATATGATGACATTACAAGATGCAAATTCAGGTACAATTGTGCGTTGAAAACATTAGCAATGCAGCACTGAAAATGAAAAGGTCTTCCGATTTGTGTTTTGGTCCTTCAAAGCATCTATTTTGGAATTTATTCATTGCCGTCTAGTTATCTCAATCGATGGTACATTTCTTAGAGGAGCATACAAAGTTGTCTTACTTATTGCTAACGGGTTGGATGCAAATAACCATATATTTCCTCTTGCATTTGCAATTGTTGACGAGGAGTCGTCAGTAAGTTAGACTTGGTTTCTTCGTTTGTTAAGAAGTTATGTGGTGCTAAATAGAACTATTTGTTTAATTTCATATAGACACAAAGGAATTCTAAGTGCTATGTGTCACGTATAGTTGAATGACAACTACCTAATGCAGTGCATAGATTTTGTTTGAGACATGTAAGGGCAAATTTCAAAGTCACCTTCAAGAAAATGAATTAATTGAATTGATGTACAAAGCTGGAACAGAGAACAAGGTGACTAAATTCAACAAAATCATGCAAGAAATCAAGAGGAGAAATGTTGATACATTCAATTACTTAAATGCCATTAATCGGGAAAAATGGATACTTTCACATGACGGTGGATTCAGGTATAGTTGCATGACTAAAAATTTATCTGAGTTTTTGAATACTGTGTTAAAGAAATGTCATGCATTACCTCTGAAGGCTTTAGTTGAGTATATATATAAAAAACTTGTTCAGTACTTTAGCTAACGTAGAGAAGATGCAGCACACACTAGACATCCATTTCCCTCCATAATATGGAGAAAATATGTGAAAAATGAAGCAAAATTTTAGGTCATACGATTTTTCAAGGGGCAACCATGTCTACACTATAGAAATGGTCTATATTTGGAATTCCTTGTTCACATGTCTTTGCAGTTTTTTAACACAGAGGTTTGGATCCAACTACTTTTTTTATGGACTTTTACTCCAAAACAAAATACAGTTGATTTATCAAATAGATTTGTTTCTAGTTGCAAATGAGTTATCATGGAATGATGCACCCTTCACACTCGAGCATTACAAGCATAACATGAAGGGTAATCACTCGGATCGTCTACGAACACGAAGGTATCGTTGCTCAATGGATGATAGAGATCCGAATTCACCTCCAAGATGTGGAAACTATCATATGATTGGACACAACAGAAGAACTTGTGCAAATCGTAACCCATCAAGCAGCAATAGCTAAACGATTGTTTTTTCTCATTCTTCAATTGTGTTTCGAATGCTTTTTTGTATGTATGGAATTAATTTTTCATTTATCATAGATTTGAAATTCAATTAAGTACATTTATATCTTATTCTAATTTAAAATATTAAGCTTAAATTTATTAATAGATTTGAAGTTCAATTAAGTATTTTTATGTCTTATTCTCAGTTAAATTATAGATGTATATGTATATATATATATAGATTTGTTAAAATATTAATTTATTAATTATTAATTATAATATTACGTGATTTAATTAGTTTAAGATATTGTGTTTAATTCAATATCCTAATTTTTAATTTATTATGGATTCCAGATTCACTTAAGTATATTTATATCTTATTCTTTTATAAATTATAGTTATATATACATATTCATATTTTAAAATATTAAGGAAAATTCTCTGGATTGGTTCTAAAACTATTTACGTTTCACAGACTTGGTCATAAATCTTTAAAAATTCTTAACTAGATCCTCTAACAATTTACGTTTTTAGAACTTAGTCCTTCTGGCCATTTTTTACCCCTTTTTCAGCCAAACCAGTCACGTGCAGGGCACATGCCCTCATTTTTGAGGGCTTTTTGGTATTTCCTATTCCAAAAAAAAAACTGAAAGAAAAAACCCACCCACTCAGATGCGACGATTAGCTCTCAGATTTCCTCTGAAGTGGAAATCAAACTTCGTCACCTCGCTGTTCTTTTTCAAGCCCGTCTTCTCCTTCTCTGCCCTTGTAGCAGTCAATCAAGAATTGGTGGAGGAAGACACTGCTTCACTAATCCTCAGCTGTCTCTTCAAGAATGGTTCTTGTTACAGAAAGGGTTTTGTTATGTCCGTTGGACATGAGCCGCATTTTATGACCCTTGTTTCTGGGCTGGGACCATCTGAAATTGATGAGATAATTAGGAGATTGCTAAATGAAAATTTGGAGACAACTCTTGATTTCTTTTACCTATTGAAAAATGACTACGGTTTTAAGCATTCCCACCACCAAATTTCCTTTTTTTTGATTTGTCGCCTATCTCCCTTCCACCTCTTTCTTTACTTCTTTATTTACTTCATTCTTTCCTTACTTAGTATGTGTTGTCTCTCTTCCTCGCTTCCTTTTTTGCTTTTTTTTTTTTTTGGGGTCTCATATCTCTTCCTTAGGTTTGTGCTGATGTTTCCTGGATCGTCTTTGTTAGCGGTCGTGTGCTTTACTGTCGGCTTCGACTTAAATTTGTGCACCAACATTTGGGGCTTTGTTGCCTGAATCTGGGCTGCAATTCCTGTTTTGTCCTTGAATCTGCCCATATGCTTTTCTTTATCATTCTTGATGACTGAAGATCTAGGCTCAATTGAAATTTCCCTTTTAGAATGAGTTTTGTGTGGTGCAAATATTTTTTTTTTTTTTTTTTTGATGATTGTTTTGTGTGGTGCAATTAGTCCCGATGTAAAAATGAGTTTTGATATTATCCATTTACTCTAAGATACATGTCACATTCTTGGAAAGTTTTGAGTGTAAGGTGCTTGGTGAAATGCTTCAATGGGAATTTCTAAAGATATCTACCGAAACTGGATTTGTGAGTGGGTGGGTTTTTTCATTTTTTTTTTGGAATAGGAAATACCGAAAATGCCCTAAAAAAAGATGGCTGTGCCCTGCACATGACTAGTTTGGCCGGAAAAGTGGTGAAAAATGGTTGGAAGGACCAAGTTCTGAAAACATAAATTTTTAGAGGATCTAGTTAAGAAATTTTAAAGATTTAGGCCCAAGTCTGTGAAACATAAATAGTTTTAGGACCAATCCAGAGAATTTTCCAAATATTAATTATAGTATTAGGTAATTTAATTATTTTTTAAAAAAAGTGATTTAATTAATTAAAGATATTTTATTTAAAGATCCCTATTAATTAAAGATATATTCAAATATTAATTTTTTATTTTTTATAGATATGAAATTTGATTAAGTATATCCATATTTTATTTTTAGTTAGTTAACAGAGAGAAGGGAGAATGAAAAAAGAAAATATATATCTAGATAAAAATGCATGTTCAAGCTGCGTTTTTTAGCTGACATGGCCGCCTGGTAGATAACGCACAGATGGCGTGCGTTGATTTGCTGACTGGATGCAAAAACGCACATTGCATGTGCATTTTTATGTACATATGGTAATTTTTTTTAATTTTAAATTCAGGGAATACGCACACCGGGTATGCGTTAACTGTTTAAAAACGCACATCCCATGTGCGTTTAGGTTAGAAATTTCTATAATTTCAAAAGTGAGTTATTCACGGAGTTGTGTTTAAAAAAGGGGTTATTGTAGGCAAAAACCTAAATCAGTAGAATACAGATTTAAAATTATTACTTGTTGGGAATTTATGCTCTAAATTTCCTCCCAAAATCTATGCAGGAAATAATAAAATAGAGAAAATAACAACACAAAGATTTAACGTGAAAAACTCCAAAAATAGGAGAAAAATCACCAAGGCAACCAAGGCCAAAAAGAAGAAAATCCACTATGTAGGAAAATTGGCCGGTTTAGTCCCGCAACTATTTTTATTAATTAACTAATGTCCAAAATCTTTATTTTTAATTTAGTAAGTTCTATATCTTTTTACGAGCAACCTATAAGTCCTTTCGGCCAAAAATTTAAACTTGTCAGTCAAAATTGATCACATGTCGGGTTCTAATGATGATGATCCTAATAAAAAAATTGTAACGATGGTGTCGACGCCTTTTGAAAGGAATAAATTGTACAATAAGTATTCACAATGTTATGGAACTCTAAATCCACTGGAGTTTAGCTTCTCACCATTTATGATGGCCTAGCCATTATCTCTACTTCTCAATCCTGAGAGAAACAGAGAGAAAAACAGTGTTTGGATTGTTTTGCCCCCTAAAGAAATATTACGTGCCCGAGACGCTATGAATTTTGCCCTAAAAATGTAAATTTTTTGTTAAAAGGACTTAATAGACTACTCGTAAAAAGATATAGGACTTATTAGGTTAAAAATAAAGATTTTGGACTTTAGTTAATTAATAAAAATAGTTATGGGACTGAACCGACCAATTTTCCTAAAAATTATTACAATCACACAATTTTTCTCCTCACACCTTCAACCCCAAGGTACTCACAAAATTTTTTATAAGAAAAACTTTAACTCTTACCCAATGAGAATTTAAACTATAGTTGTAATTACTTAAACTTTTAACTGGGACACTTAGCCAAGGAGTTCAACCCTCCTTATATAGGAAGAAACCTCCTCCTCCCTTCATTCCTCAACCGATGTGGGACAAAAAGGAGCAACTCCCAACATTACTGTTGTTGGCTGTTGCTTCTCCTTGCACCTCAGCAAAGAGAAATTTTCTTTAGAAGGGAATAATTCCATGTTAAAACCTCTATAAAACCAACCATAGTGATCTAAACAGCAAAGAGCATCAAATGAAGGAAACAGTCAGCATTCAAGCTTTCAGAAGACGGAAGAATGCAGAAATTATTGCAAGGACATAAAAAATGACTTGAAATAAAAGCAATTGCAACAATATGCAAGGATGGGAATAGGATTAGGGTATTGATGCAAAATAGCAAAAGGACTCAAGAAATGGGTAGGGCATTGATGCAGAACAACAAAGAAATCCAGAAATGGGAAATTTCTAACCAATCAAATATTTTACAAGATCAACCAACCACAGATGTTTAGTGGATTGCAACTTTCTATCAAATTCTATAGAATACACTAGCAATATCTGGTACAGAGGGAGCATAACAGTAATTTCACCAGCATTGCAAGATGAAAAACATTAGCACTAATTATCAAAGGTTGGTTCAAATATTTAATCATTATAGCAGGCATTTTTGGGGATCACTAATATAATCAAGACAAAAACAGAAAGTGGCTACAAACCTGTCTTAAATCAAGTGAAAAAGAAAAAAGTATCAAAACATTTTTCCTTATTTCAAATGCAACTTTCTTTTGAAGAATCATGCTGGGCTGCCACAAAGATAAAGTTTAAACCAAACTTGTTATCAACTCAAGAAGAGAATGCTTGACAGCAAATAAAAGAGTAGCGACACTCTTCCTATTTGAACGACCAAGGAGAGGGTTTAGATTTGAACAAAATTCCTGAACCATGAATTATTATATATTTTCAAATTTCTTTCCAAAGAAAGTTGTTATTTTTCTGGAAGCTAGCAATCATAAGAAATGCAACCTTCCTAAATCTTTAGGAAACTACTTTACTGCCAGATTAGTTTCCACACAAAGTGCAACAAACAATTGGAATTAAATTAAGGAGCATGATAACCAACTTCTATCCACAAACAGACCAACAAAGCACCGAACAACTTTCCTTTTTTATCTTTTCACTTAAGCTTTTATAGGCACTAATACAAAAAAAAAAAAAAAAAATTAAGAAGAAATATATGTAGAGACAAGTCAAGGAAGAGGCTTACATCTCCATTTACCTAGGCATTGGGGTTGGAACATCTTTGTGGATGTAAGTTACCAGTGGAATACTAGGACAGAGAATAAATTGATTCAACAAAGAACATCATACTCTCTGTGATACGACATCCAGGTTGCCCCTCCAAGATGCGGGTTGAATTTCACCATCAAATGCCACATATATTACACTGAATTCATGATACTAGCATGGCTACAAATCATTTATTTCACAATGGAGAAAAAGAATCAATTCACCTCGTTGAACTCACAAATAACAAAATACTAGGGCAGCCAAGATACGGTTCAGGTTTGGGACAACGATGCCTGGATTCCATGCTAAGAAGAAACATCATCACAGCCTTTAAAAACAGGGTTTTCTTCTTCTTTTTCTTTTTTGCCACTATTTTTCCTGATTTATGCTCGTTCAAGGACAACAAGATAAAAATACCAACACTAACAACAACAATAACAATAATAATAGTAATAACAAAAAGGCTTTTTTCTATTCGTTCTTTGTGAACAATGAAGAAATCACAGGTAAACAGAGACGGTAAAAGAGAGGATATTGCAAAGAACAAGCAAAAGAGAGAAATACAACGCCATGGCTGCAACCTAGTTGTTCAAGAGAGCAAACATTCCATCTCATCTCAAAAGTCATGTAGTAGATATCTCAATGCCCAATTCAAAATTCAAGAAAACTAGGAATTGAGGAATTGAGTACGAACACATACTCATGTATAGAGAGGCAAAAATAGAGAGAAGTACACCGCCATGGTTGCAAGCCCAATTGCTTAAGACAGCAACATCCCATTTCATCTCAAAAGCCAAGGTTGCCATGCAAAGAAACAAGTACAATTACCTCAATGGCCAATTCAGAATCAAGAAAACAAGGAATCAATCATGAATAAATACTCACGTACAGAGAAAGAAATAGAAGGAGAGATTGCAATGAAAGAGCAAGAGATAAAAGTACACTGCCATGGCTGCAAGCCCAATTACATAAGAAAGAGCAAACATCCATTTTATCTCAAAATCTAGGATTGCCATGCCAAGAAACAGGTATGATTATCTCAATGCCAGATTTAGAATCAAGAAAATGAGGAACTGAGTACGAATACATAATTGTGAATAGAGAGACAGAATAGAAAGAGAGATTGCAAAGAACAAGCAAAAGAGAAAAGTACACTGCCATGGCTGCAAACCCAATTGCTTAAGAGAGCAAACTACCCATTTTATCTCTAAAGCCAAGGTTGCCATGCCAAGAAACGGGTACAATTATCTCAATACCCAATTTAGAATTCAAAAAAACAAAAAATGAGGAGTTGAGTAAGAATACATAGTCAAGAAGGGAGAGAAAAATAGAAAGAGAGATTGCAAAGAATAAGCAAAAGAGAGAAGTATATCCCTGGCTGCAAGACCAATTGCTTAAGAGAGAAAAAATCCCATTTTATCTCCAAAGCCAGGGTTGCCATGCCAAGAAATGAGTATGATTATCTCAATGCCTGATTCAGAATTCAAGAAAACAAGAAATTAATTACGAATACATACTCAAGTAGGGAGAGAGACATAGAAAGAGAGATTTCAAAGAACAAGCAAAAGACAGAAGTAGAGAAAACATCCCATTTTATCTCCAAAACCAAGGTTGCCATGCCAAGAAACGAGTATGATTATCTTAATGCCCGATTCAAAATTCAAGAAAACGAGGAATTGAGTATGAATACAAACTCAAGTAGGGAGAGAGAAATAGAAAGAGAGATTGCAGAGAACAAGCAAAAGAGAGAAGTACACCGCCATGGCTGCAAGCCCAACTGCTTAAGAGAGAAAACATCCCATTTTATCTCCAAATCAAGGGGTGCCATGCCAAGAAACGGGTATGATTATCTCAATGGCCGATTTAAAATTCAAGAAAATGAGGAATTGAGTACAAATGCATACTCAAGTAGGGAGATAGAAATAGAAAGAGAGATTACAAAGAACAAGCAAAAGAGAGAAGTACACTGCCATATTTGCAAGCCCAATTGCTTAAGAGAGAAAACATCCCATTTTATCTCCAAATCCAAGGGTGCCATGCCAAGAAACGGGTATGAATATCTCAATGCCTGATTTGGAATTCAAGAAAATGAGGAATTGAGTACAAATATATTCTCAACTAGAGAGAAATAGAAAGAGAGATTACATAGTATGAGCAATAGAGAGAAGTACACCGCCATGGATGCAAGCCCAACTACTTAAGAGAGAAAACATCCCATTTTATCTCAAAAGCCAGGGTTTCCATGCCAAGAAATATGAACAATTATCTCAATGCCCGATTCAGAATCAAGAAAATGAGGAATTAGGTACAAATACATACTCGTGCAGAGAGATAAATAGATGTTAGAGATCGTGACCCAAATTTCGATATTGACCCAAATTTTATTTGGGCAAGTGTAATACCCACCCCTAAATTTAGGTAATTAATACTAACATTTATTTAAGTTATTAAGTAAATAAAGATATTATATTATGGGTTAAATTAGAGTATATTGGAAATATTAGGGACTAAATAGTAAATATTTTATAATGTTATTAACCTATCAATTTTACGGTTCCTGACAACTAATCTAAAATGAAGAGAGAGAGAGAGAGAGGACTGTGGAGATTAAAGAGCTAATCAAGACAAAAGGTATGTTATTGTGATATTTATAATGTGTAGGTATTGCAAGAAGAGAGGACATATTAAGTCTGAGTGTTATAAGTCGTAGAATAGGAGCAAAAGAATTGTATGTTATAAACAAAGAGGAAAAAAACCAGAAAAATCTATTGAAGCTGATGTAGTAGAAGATTACAGTAAGGGGTGAACTCCTAATTGCTTCTATTGACGACCCTAAAGCAATCGATGAGTGGATTCTTGATTTTGGTTGCACTTTTCATATGTGTGCCAACAGGGACTGGTTGTCAACATATGAAACAGTGTCTAAAGGTGTTGTTTTGACAAGAAACAATCCTTCTTGTAGGATTGTAGGTATTGGCACAATCAGAATTAACATATTCGATGGAGTTGTCAGAACACTTGATGATGTGAGACATGTGCCAGAATTGAAAAGAAATTTGATTTCCTTAAGTACTCTCAACTCAAAGGGTACAAATACACAGATGAGGGTGTCGTCATGAAGATTAGCAAGGGCTCTCTCGTGGTGATGAATGGGCAGAGGAAGACTGCCAAGTTATATGTTTTGTAGGGTTCAACAGTTATAGGTGATGCAGTCGTTGCTTCCTCTTCCTTGTTAGATGATGATGTTACCAGACTTTGGCATATGCACCTAGGGCATATGAGTGAGAACGGTATGGTTGAATTGAGTAGAAGAGGACTTCTTGATGGGCAAAGTATTAGTAAACTGAAGTTTTATGAGCATCGCATTTTTGGGAAGCAGAGAAGAGTCCGATTTGCTAAAGGAATTCACAACATAAAGGGAATACTTGACTATATACATTCTGATCTCTGGGGACCATCTAGAGTGCCTTCTAAGGGAGGTGCAAGTTATATATTAACAATCATCGATGACTTTTCGAAAGTTTGGGCATTTTTCTTGAAACAAAAAAATGATATGTTGTCTACGATTAAAGTTTGGAAGACTATGATTGAGAAGTAGATAGGGAAACAGGTAAAACGTTTCTGCACTAATATTGGTTTAGAGTTCTGTTCTAATGAGTTTAATGTGTTGTGCAAATCAGAAGGGATTGTGAGACACTTTACAATTCCTCATACTCCGCTGCAAAATGGTGTTGCAGAATGGATGAATAGAACTATAATGGAGAAAGTTCGATGTATGCTTTAGAATGCTCATTTACCGAAGTCATTTTGGGCTGAAGCAGCTTCTACTGCATGTTTTCTTATTAACAGGTCTCCATCCATTGCCATTGAGAAAAGGACTCCACAAGAGGTATGGTCTAGCACTCCTGCTAAATATTCTGATTTGAAGATTTTTGGGTGTCCAGAGTGTTGATTATAGGAAGATATGTTAAGTGTGTTTTCTGGGTTATAAGTCTGGCATTAACGGCTATAAACTTTGGTATCTAGAGAAACTAGAAAGGTTGTAATTAGCAGAGATATTATTTTTGATGAGACTGCTACGCTACTACCTAACTTATCTCCTAGAGATTCTTCTGATAAAGAACAACAGAGATCAAGCACACAGGTGGAGCTTGAGATTCATTCAAGACATAAAACAAAGCCTACTCCTCAGCCTAGTTCAAAAACTCAAAGTAGAACTATTTCTTCTTCAACACATGAAGAGCCACAATATTCTAGTGCAAAAGAAAGATCAAGGAGAGAAATAAGACCTCCATAGAGGTTTGGTGTAGCTGGTTTAGTTGCTTATGCTTTGAATATGGCTGAAGATATAGATGGTAATCAAGAGCTATCTACTTACCTAGAGGCAGTTAAATATGATAATTCTGGTAGATGGATGATTGATATGCAGGAGGAGATTGAATCTCTTCATAAGAATGGTACATGGGACCTATTGAAGCTTCCGAAGGGTAAAAAGATTGTCCATTGTGAATGGATGTTCAAGAAGAAAGAAGGGGCTCAAGGAGTTGAAGAACCCAAATATAAAGCAAGATTAGTTACAAAAGGTTACAGTCAAGTCCATGGTGTGGACTTCACATATGTGTTTTCTCCAGTTGTTAAGCATAGTTTGATTCAAGCTTTGCTTTGTATAGTGGCCATGCATGATTTGGAGCTTGAGCAGTTAGATGTGAATACCGTATTTTTGCATGGAGAACTTGAGGAAGATATTTACATGCAACAACCAAAAGGTTTTATAGTCTCAGGAAAGGAGGACTATGTTTACTTGCTGAAAAAGTCTCTTTATGGCTTGAAATGGTCACCCAGGAAATGGTATAAGAGATTTAACTCATTTATGACTACCAATAATTTCAAAAGAAGCAGTTTTAACAATTGCGTCTATTTCAAGAAGAGTAGTGATGGATCTTTTGTATATCTACTCCTCTATGTTAACGACATGTTGATAGCAGCCAAAAATAACAACGAGATAATAAAGCTAAAAGCCCAGCTTAGTAAAGAGTTTGAGATGAAAGATTTAGGAGCAGCAAAGAAGATACTTGGGATGGAGATTCTCAGAGATAGAAAAGTAGATAAATTGTATCTAAGTCAGAAATGATACATTGATAAAGTTCTCTACAGGTTCAATATGCAGAGTGCTAAGCCTGTTAGTAATCCATTAGCTGCTCATTTCAAACGTTCATCTGCCTTGTCTCCAAAATTAGATGATGAGATTGAATATATGTCATGGGTTCCATATTCTAGTGCAGTGGGATCTCTCATGTATGCTATGGTTTGTTTGCATCCAAATTTATCATTTGCAGTTAGTGCAGTTAGTAGGTACATGGCGAATCTTGGTAAGGAAAACTAGAGAGCAGTTCAGTGGATTTTCAGATACTTGCGAGGTACTATTGATGTTTTCTTGTAGTTTGGGAGAACTACATATAGAGTTATTAGATATGTTAATTTTGATTTTGCTGGGGACTTGGATAAAAGAAGGTCTCTCACAAGGTACATCTTTACTCTAGGTGGTTGTGCTATTAGTTGGAAAGCTACTTTGCAGACTATAGTTCCTTTGTCTACTACTGAAGCTGAGTATATGGTGATTATTGAAGCCTATGAGGAAGCTATTTGGTTACGGGAACTCTTTGGTGAACTTAGTGAGGGCTTGTAGATCAGTACAATATTCTGTGATAGTCAGAGTGCCATCTTCCTTACAAAAGATCAGATGTTTCATGAGAGGACTAAACATTGATATACGATATCATTTTATACGTGATGTTATTGCTTATTGTGATTTTACTGTGAGCAAAGTTAGCACTCATGATAATCCTGCTGATATGATGACTAAGTCCCTTCCTATAGCCAATTTTGGGCATTGCTTATATTTGGTTGGTGTTCGTTGCTGAAGAATACCTTTAGGGGTTTTATGGAAGAGGTGGAGAATATTTTTTGTCGAAATTGGAGTTTGTCTTACTGCCTTGCACTTCCAGAATTCGTGTCAAGGTGAAGATTGTTAGAGATCATGACTCGAATTTCGATCTTCACCCAAATTCTATTTGGGACAAGCCCATCCATAGATATATCTATATATGTGTGTGTGTGTGTGTGTGTAATTTAGGGTTTTTTTTTTTATTATTATAACATTGATGATCATAGTTTTTTATCTCCTCTTTGTAACCTGATTCGACAATATTAAATTCCCTTTCTTCTGCCCGTGATTTTTTCCATTCTAAGGTTTCCACGTTAAATCTGTGTGTTCTTTTGATTTTCTTTTCTCTTTTAATTGCCATTGATATTCCCAATTTTATAGTAATAGAAAGAGAGATTGCAAAGAACAAGCAATAGAGAGAAGTACACTGCCATGGCTGCAAGCCCAATTGCTTAAGAGAGATTGCAAAAAAATAATCAAGAGAGAGAAGTACACCATTACAATGAAACAGGTACAATTATCTCAATACCTGATTCAAAATCAAGAAAATGAGGAAATGAGTATGTATACATACTTGTGTATAGAAAGAGTGATGACTGAGAATAAGCAAAAGAGAGAAGTGCATAGCCATGTTGCAAACCCAGTTTCTTGAGAGAGAGCACCCATTAGGGTTTCGCGTCCAAGAATGCAAGATACTGTTAAACGGTTATCACGAACTCATGAAAAAGAGTACATCTTGCTGGTTTTCTCATGTTGAAGTCCATGTGCAAAAGTAATCTATAATGAAGAAAAAAAAATGGATCTCAACTCATGGAGTTCCTGAAAATAGATAAAAATGCCCCAAAAAGGGATTTCTACACCCAAAATATCATTTAACAAAAATACCTCTGCAAAGAAAGCTAAAGAACCAAGTAAAACCATCAGAAGTACAATATGCAAAATTAGGAGCATTAAGTCCTATAGTTTTTGTTATAGAATCAGGTTAAAGAGGGCTATAAGCTAGAGGCAAACAAGTACACCATGTATGAGGTAAACATATTTTTTGGTCTTCCAAAATATTATCATTACTAAGAATGCAAGAATAAAATCTTTTATATGGCTACCATGTGAAAAAAAAATACAAAATGATGAAAAAATGTGGTTTCTTGTTTAACATGTTAAAAACTAGGTCCATATTCAAACAAAATCTTACCTCAAAAGCAAGTGTAAATATTGTTGTAAATTGGTATTAGTCCAAACTGGGTTGTTAAAAAATGCAAAAAAGGACTAATGAATATGATTTTTAATCATTGTGCAATTGCTAGTGCATTTCTGGTATAAACACAACTCACTCCTCTTTTCATTATGACAGCTAGTCGTCGTCCTGCTCCTTCTTCTGCCAACCCTTCTAGGCATGACCCTTTTGGACCTAGTCCACCTCGC
This sequence comes from Marsdenia floribunda, assembly GCA_035583425.1. Lineage (NCBI taxonomy): Eukaryota > Viridiplantae > Streptophyta > Magnoliopsida > Gentianales > Apocynaceae > Marsdenia > Marsdenia floribunda. The sequence continues at coordinate 2,316 of JAXGGT010001422.1, read as the reverse complement.
CCAGAAGCTACCCACAACTATGTTAGCCCTCGTCCGGCTGACCATATCCCTCTGCCGGTTCCTTGCTCCAAGGAACAGCCTTTACAGTCTGCTTCTTACGGTCCTTCTCGCCATCATGCTCATGGCAAACAACCGGATAGACCATTCGATACTGAGGAAAGTGTTGTTATTAACACTTTTTGTGAACAAATAGGCCTTCTGCCTACCCGTGGCAAGTGTTCACAAGCAGATTATGACTTCATGTTTGCTCATTTGGATGAATTCAAGGAGTTCCTCCACTAGAAATGTTATGATTCTGAAGCTACCTCCAAGTATCAAGAGGAAGTTTGTTCCACTGCTGAAGGTAACCAAAAACTCAGTGGAATATATTTGAATCCAATCTGTTGAAGCCTGAGTAAGGTGATGTCCCATTTCTGGATAAGTTCAAGATTCCCAGCTTTGAGAAGTACAATGCCTCGACTGATCTGAAAGTCCACATCAAGCACTATACTACCCTCATGGTTATGCATGTTGCTAACGACATGCTCCTTTGTCGTTGCTTTCCTGTCACTTTGATAGGTCAGGCTTTGGATTGGTTTGGCATAGTCCCAGCAAAATCTATAACTTCCTTCATCCAGCTTAGCAATCTTTTCTTGCAGCATTTTGTCAGCAGCCGTCTGCAAAAGAAACCGCACATTCATCTGCACAACATTCGTCCGAGAAAGGGCAAAAACTTTGCTACCTACCAGATGCGTTTCAACCAAGAAACGCACCATATCTACAACTGTATGGAGGCTACATATATTGAAGCTTTCTGCAATGGCCTCCGTTCAAGTAGATATTCTTCCAAGCTCAATAGTTTGCAACCGCAGACTACAGAGGTACTTTTTCCTAAGGTTTGCAAGTTGATTTGTGTAGAGGAACTGGAACGTTCCAAGATGGATATTTCGTCAGTTTGAAAAGGAAGAAGTTTTAAAGCCTGATACTCGTTTCAATCGCCGCAACAAGAATAAGAACAAAACTTCTGGTTCTGGTTCAGGATCTGGTTCATATCAACCTCCCCAGGATCGTGGTCTTCAACCGCATTCTCAGAAACCTTCTCAGCTGAATCAAGCCCCTGTACAACCTTCGGTACCACAAGATCCACCCACTTAACAGGATCAATCTACTCCTGCTTCCAGAGAACATTCTCAACAGTACCGGCCAAACAATCAGTGTTTCAATAATAATCACTCTATTGAACACTCCTCGATCACTCATTTTGCAGAAAGTTGAAAGTTTGGGCATCCTTCAACCTCCCAAACCCATGTTAGCCACGTCTGATCGTTGAAACCCTGATCTTTATTACTATTTTCACAAAGATATGAGTCACACCACCGACAAATGCTACTCTTTGAAGTGGGAGTTAGAATCAGCCATTCAGCATGGCTCATTGACCGAATACCTTAAGCGAGCACCAACACCTACCCCAGAACAACCTCCGACTTAGACTGACATAAGCCCAATAGTCATCCATGTCATCGCCGGTGGGCTGCCTTGCCTTTCCACATCTTCGAATAAATGGCAAAAGGTATCTGAACTTTTCTTGTCAAACGGATCTTAGTTGACACTGGTAATTCTGTCAACATCTTCTACTACCATAAATGCAGCTCCCTCCTTCTGCTCTCACTACTAATAAAGTACGTACCACTTATCGATTTCTCTAGTACCACTACGTAAAGCATGGGAAAAATCACTTTGAGCGTTGAATGGGGCCCCCCATCTGACATTCGGCAGAAACCTCTTAATTTTTTAGTTGTGGATTGTCCCGTTGCATACAACATCATTCTTGGACGTCCGGCCCTTAATGCCATGCAGGTATAGGTCTCAACTTTTACCAACAAGTTGATTATCCCTTCTTCTTCCGGCCTTTGGTTCATCAAAGGAGACATCTAAACCGCCCAAACTTGTTATCAAGTTTCTTTGGTCCCTCCTATAGTCAACGAACCTCCTCCTACTGCTCATAACACAGATGAAGCCGGGAGGATGGAACCTTTCAACACCTTAGAAGAGTTCCAAATTAATGCTACACATCTTAACTGGAAGGTGCAAATCAGTACACCTTTCTCTCCTCGGTTCAAATTTCAAATCCTTGATTTGATTGCACAATTTGAACATATTTTTGCTTGGTCATGAACTGATCTTGGTTCCGTCCCCATTCTCTCTCTAAACATCATCTTGGCATTCCTCCAGATGCCTAGCTGGTTGTCCAGAAACGTCGGACATTCTTCTATGACTATATATTATGTCGTTTTGGAGTTCCCCGTGCTGTGGTAACTGACCATGGAGTACAATTCT
>JAXGGT010001387.1:0-27086 GCA_035583425.1 Marsdenia floribunda | reverse complement strand
AAACCCTTCATTGCGTGTGGAATTGAACCCCTAAGTATGTAGGGTTAACTTTATTTGGTTAGAGTATAGGGAACACAGCTTTATTTATGTTTAAAAGCTATCCAAATAAGTCAGAACTTGTCTGTGGAAAAATGCCACTTTTTCTCAACTAAATGGCTGTCCAAATACAGCCTTAATATTTAGGTTTTAAGTTACCTGATTGTCCAATATATATAAGTAGTTCAAGTGATTTTAGTTCATAACTATGCAAGAAAAATATAGAATTGGCATGGACAATTGGTATCGATTTTAATTGTCCCTATTATTGGAACTTCTTTAGGAAACTAAATATTAAGAATAAATATAGAGTCCAAAAGTCGTTCAATTATCCGTGACTATGATTCTTACCCAATTAAGGGAGCCAAAATTCATTATACGTTTGGAACTGTAATAGGTACCAACATTTTGGGATGACTTTTATATAAATTTTAAATAACATTGGTCGTCCCAAATCTTATTCAACATTTGGGACAGCGTCTAGGACCACAAAAATTACAATATTTATTACTTATATTTTTGTAAATAAACTAAGTCGACACAAATGTAATTTCAACCGTTGGGATTATAGCACCAACAAATATTCCTTAAAATTTTAGCACGCTTAATGTGATAAATCTTGTTAAAGACAAGATTAATCGTTCTTAAGTTGGTTTCAATATTTAAAAATTAGTTTGTAACTGATTTTAGAACCAACATAGACATCATAAATTACCTAACAACCAGAACCTACCCTATTAAAATTGGTAGGTGATTTTATATTCATCTCAATTTTGGATTGAGATTTGGGACGACATTTGTAATGTGATTTACACATACGGTCTCAAGAGTGGTGCCAATTGTGGTGTCAATTCAAACTTTTTTTTGGTAGGTGAAATTTATTAATTTCTAATATGGGACAAGATTTAAAACCACTTTTGGGTCTTGTTTTATAAATGTGGTTCCAAAACCATTCCCAAATAATTTTGTATAAAAGAAAAGTATAATGCTTAACATTATTTTTTTTTTTTAAAATGTGAGATTTCAATTTTCAAATATTTTTCCCTCAAAGAGAATATTTTATTCTTGATATTTTGAAGACCAAAGTAACAAGAGATTCTTAAGATTTTTTATTTTATTTTATTATATATATATGAATTATATAATTTTTTTTAATTTCTAATTAATATATTAATTTAATAAAAAATTATTTTTATGTTAATTTGTTTGTGCATATATATGATGTTGTTTTGTTATTTATGTATGAGTTGAATTCATATATTATATTTTATGAGTTTTTAGTTTGATTATTTGATTATATATGTATGATTTGTTTTATTAATATTTTTAGAATTATTGGTGTTAATATAATTCTAAAGTTTTGTGTTAAGTATTTTAATTTTAATGTTTAATTTTTCAGTTATGTAAAATTTAACTAAATATGTATAAAAATATTGCCTCAAGGGTGGTGTTAATAGTCATTTCAATTTATTTTGTTAATTTGGGACGTAATTTAGGATCACTTTTGAGTATGTTTCTAACTAGTAGTTTCAAATGTAATTACAATTTTAGTTCCAAAAGTCTTTATATGTATATATAAAATAGAAATCTTATTATAATTTTGTTTTGTTGTTGACGTATATATATATATATATATTAGTTCTATGAATGTCTTTAGAGTTGTTTAAGTTTTGTGCACATTATGATTTCAGATATTTAGATGTATAATTAAATGTGATTTTAAGTACTTCAATTTTAAGTAAAGGGCTCACAAATGAATTTGTAAATGATATTGATGAATTTATTAAGTTTGCTAGAGTACAAGATCTAATTTATAGAAATAGGAAAAAATTAGGTGTCCATGTATCAAATGCAGAAACATAAAATTCTTTGAATCAAACGAAGTTACGGTTCACTTATATCGAAAAGAGTTCATGGAAAACTATTTTAATTGGACTTGTCACGGTGATGCAAAGTTAGTTTATAATGAATAAGAATAGAAACATGCTCAATAATTACCAGATCAAATGACTAATTGAGGTAGTTATGAGCAAATGAATTGGGACAAACATATGCATGGTTTATAATTTGTTTGTTTCAATTGTGTCTAATTGTACTACATATGCATATGAAAAATCAACAACAAATGGTAAATTTGTTCCAACATCGAGGATCAAATACTAGGTTTTATGGGATAATCAAAGATGTTAAGTATCATGGATCAATTAAACCTCTTTTCATCTATTACTGGATTTTACATGGTTCGATCCAATAGATGAAGTAGACATACATATGAGATATGGTAGACATTAATTAAAAGAACTTGTACAAGAGATATAATTTGTTTGTGTTGGCACAACAAATTGACTCAAGTGTACAACACTACTTGTCTAAGTTTGAAACAAAATAAATAAATAAATAGAGATGATTGGATGACTTATTGCACATAAATAATAATAATAATAGAAATACAATGACAATATAGAGGCAAATGAAGTTGTCAAACAAAAAATATGCGTTTCATGCACATTAATAATATAATTCTAAAAATTATAACATATTGTGATTCAATAAGCATTAACCTCGTTGTAGACTTATTTAAAATGTTTGAATCATTCAAACATCATAATATTGATACAAATGATGAAGTGAATAATGAAGACTCCAGTAAAGATTATAATTTAGATAACACTATAAAAATTAATGGTATATTTTTTTTGACTAAAATTATTTAATAAAAAGTTAATATTAAAAATATTGAAAAAATATATTTAAATTTGAGAATGATATTTAGTACCATTTTTTGGACCAAATTTATTTTAGTCAAAATTTAAGTCTAATTTTGCGACAAAAAAATTTATTTACCTCTCTTCCTCTTTTTGTGTGTGTGTGTGTGTCGTATCTCTTCCTTAGGTTTGTGCCCTCTCTCGGCTATACCATAGATTTGCAAGGCTTGGATTGAATCCGTAGCTAGCATGAGTTCTCCTCCTTCCTTCCCGAAGTGAGCGAATTGCATGTGAGTAGGTCTGAAGTAAGCGAAGCAAGAGGTAAGGTTATGTTTAGTTCTAATTTATGTTGCTAGCAAACCACTGTCGTCCCATTCTTGAGGCTTTATTCTAAGATACGTGTTACATTCTTGGAAAGATTTTTGAGTGTAAGGTGCTTGGTGAAATGCCTCAATGGGAATTTCTTGAGATTATTTGCTTCTCATTTTATTTTAGGCAAATTGGCATAAATAGTCCCCAAACTATGGGCATTTGTACATTGGTCATTCCGTTAAAATTTTTTGTTATTTTACAGTTAATTTCAAAAAAAAGTAAAAGCCCAAGGGTATTTTAGTCATTTCATAATAACATTATACAAAAGAAAAATATATTATTAATACAAATACATATATATATATAGTTATTTTTTTTCATTCTCTTCATCGTACATATATACATATATGTTGACCTTTTTGTTGTTTTTTTTTTTGCATAATATTATTATGAAATGACTAAAATTCCTTTAGAAATTTTTTTTTTTGAAATTAATGGTAAAATTACAAAAGTTTTAACGGAAGGACCAATCTTATACAATTTAACATAATTCAAGGACCAATGTCACAAAAAAATTAATTTAGGACTAATGTCACCAAATGGACATAGTTTGGGAACTATTTATGCCAATTTTCCTTTTATTTTATTTTATTTTTTTGGCTTGTAGTTGTGAAACTTGATGCACTGACACAACAGGTAAAATTAATTTAACATTTCATATCATAAAAAACTTATTGAATAGTGGTTTCATAGTTAAAGTTAAGCATACTTTCCATCTTGCCTATGTTACCTATATATCGTTTTAAAATTTCTTTTGGTTTGGGCTCAAAGTAATATGGTATTTTACGCTACATTTCTGTGATATATTCCCAGTCTGGTTTTGCAGGGGGCTACCTATTGAAAGGAGGTCCATGGTTAGTTCATTGTAGTTTGTAGTAACCGAGGATTATGCATTAGACTTTCTATGCATACCTTTAGAGTTTCCTCTATTAAATGGGCCACATAGTACGAAAACTACCTCTCTTCCCACCTTACCAGAACATATATACAGGACCCAAATCTATTTCTAGATTCCTGCTCAGACTTTTCCACAGCCAACTTTCACCTCTCAGGGGATCCCACCCTTCACCCCCATGTTACCACTGTCCCCCACTCCATCTCCCATACCTCACAATATCCCAAAAGAGCAGCGAACAATTCAAAGCATGATGGAAGCTCCCATCTTGAAGTTTATAGGGGTAAAAAACATCATAAAAGACATAGCTTTTCTTTCAAAAAACCTGAAAAATTCCATCTTCTCTTTCCATCCGGATGTTTACAAGTTTTCAATGATATTGAGGAACATGCCTCTGGAGGAACAGACTCAAACAAAATACACAATGGTGGTGATTCCAACAACACTGGATCAGATGTTTCTAGAGCTGCAGCTGGAGAGCTTTCTGAAGGAACTATTCAACCTCAACCACAACCCCTCAATGATTGTTATGCTATGGAATTGTAGAGGTGCTTGCAACCCAAATTTTTTAGCCACTTTTAAAGACATGATAGCCACACAAAAACCAAATATTGGCATCCTGAGTAAAACAAAAATTACTGCAGTTAAAGCTTCTGAACATATTCCTCAATTAGGCTTCAAAAATCATGTGGCAACTTACTTTGAGGGGCTTTTAGGTGGGATTTTGGTCCTGTGGAATGATGATATATCCTTGGAATTAGTTGAACAAACATGTCAAGAGATACACATAAGGGTTAAGGTTAGAAATCACATTTTATGTTTTTTATCTGCCATATATAGTTTTCCTTCTTTATATGCTAAACATATTCTTTGGAAAAATTTACAGTTTATTAGTAATTAAATATATAGTCCTTGGTTAGTTGTGGAGGATTTTAATCAAATCCTTAGCCTGTCTGAAAAATTAGGAGGTAAAACTGTTTCTCTTAAAAACTGTAACTTATTCTCTAAAAGACTTGACTCCTACAACCTAATTGATCTTGACTCCTGCAACCTTAGCTATACAACTTCTGACCATATTCCTTTAATCCTCAAAACCAGTACTATCCCTAGGAAAAATATCCCTTACATATTTGAAACTATGTGGTTAAATGACCCCTTTTTCACAAAAATAGTGCATCAAGCATGGAAGGTCACGAAATCATATTAAGACTGTTTAGTAGATTTCCAACTCTCTTCTAAATTATGGAATAAAAATCATTTTGGAAATCTTTTTCAGGAAAAAAGACTTATTCTTAAAAGATTGGCTGGTATCCAGAGAGCACTAAGTACACATTGCAATCCGTTTCTAATAACCCTTCAAGAAAATCTATATGCAAAATACTTAAATATTCTTAAAAGTGAAAATGACTTCTAGAAATTAAAATCTAGGGTCAACTGGTTAAATGAAGGGGACCAAAATTCTTCTTTTTTTCCATAAAGCCACTCTACGTAGAAGAAGAGCTAATGAAATCATTGGCTTAAAGATTGAAAATAGCACATGGTCTTTTAATCAAAATCAAAATTTTAACCATATTTACAATCATTTTCAATCTGTTTATGTCTCTGATCATTTGTTTTCAAAAATCAGTTCGAAATTATTTCATATCCCCCATCCAGTTTTAACATACTTGGAACAGAAACACTTTCTCCTACCTACAAATGAAATGGAAATCAAAATTGCCCTATTTTCCTTCAAATCATACAAAGCCCCCGGGCCTGATGGCCTCCACCTTATATTTTTTCAACAATTTTGGAGAACACAAAACAACACATTTCCAACATCATAACTATAGCTTTTGAAACTACACAATTCCCAAGCAGTTTAAATGAAACATTTATTTCACTTATTCCTAAAACCAATCATGCAGACAAAGTAGGATTGTTCAGGCCGCTAAGCTTATGCAATACAATCTACAAGATATACACAAAAATTTTGGCCAACAAAATTAAAAAAAAAAACAACTTAACAATATTATAAGCCCTTTTCAATTTGCTTTTCTAAAAAATCGAAGAGCAGCGGATAATATAATAGTGGCCCAAGAACTTCTATAGTTTGTTAAAAAGCCAAAACCAAAACATCCTATCTAATCCTATAATTAAATATGAAAAAAGCATTTGATAGATTGGAATGGTCTTTTATTAAATCAGCTATGGAATTTTTTAATTTTCCAGAACATTTTGTAAGGCAAATTATGCAATGTATTTCAACAACCTCCCTAGCTATTCTTATCAATAGCACCCCCAACAAATTTCTTTTCACCAAGTAGAGGGATTAGGCAAGGCGACCCTATCTCCCCTTATATTTTCATCATTTGTATGGATTATTTATCCTACTTAATTACTCATGCTGTCAACACTAAAAGATGGAATCCTATTTATGTCAGTAAAAATGGTCCCCCTATATCCCATCTGATGTTCGCTGATGATATACTTCTTTTTGCACAAGCTGATACTAAGAGTATACAAAACTTAAATCATATCTTAGTATATTTCTCTAGAATTTTAGGTCAGAAAATTAACAGTGAAAAATCAAAGCTATATTTTTCTCCTAATACCAATATAAGACTAAAATATCAGGTTATTTCTGTTTTAGGCATCCAAGAGACTCAAAACTTAAGTCTATACCTTGGTTTTCCTTTGAACTTCTCTAAGCTTAACAAGACAGGATTCAATTTCATTTTAGAAAAAGTCAAGAATAAATTATCTAGTTGGGAAAATAAGTTTCTAAATATTGCAGGAAAAACTAATCTCATCAAATCAACTCTTTGTAGTATACCCATACACATCATGCAAATTTTTAAACTCCCTGAGTTTATTTTAAACTATCTAGATAAATTAGCTAGAAATTTCCTTTGGGGATCTATTGAGAGTAAAAGGAAATTACATGCTTAAACTGGGAAACTGTCACCAGACCAATATTAAATGGAAGTTTAGGTATTCCCAAGTCAAAAGAACCTTATGAATATGGCTTGGAGATACAAATTCACAAATAGCAACTCTATATGGGCTAAGACCCTCCAATCTAAATATGATAAAAAAAATTCATACTTATAATTCACTAACAATCAATTATAAACAAGGTTCCCTTCTTTGGAAAAGTATAAATATCAGATGGAAATATTGTCAAGAAGGACAACTTCACATTATAGGCACTGGGGACAACACTTTAGTTTGGCAAGATACTTGGTGCTACGAAAAACCTCGTAGTTCCATTCTTATTGGACCTTTACCTCTATATTAAGAAACTTCAATTGTTAAAACTTATATACAGCAGGGTCAATGGAACCTAGAAAATATACCTTTTAACATCCCAAAGGAAATTTGCAATAAAATCACTAGTATCCCATTACCTTTAAACTAGCACCAGGACAAGAGAGTCTGGGCCTACACAAAAACTGGCAGATTCTCTACAGCCTCTCTGCATATAGATTTCTTACAGATAAATTACTGAACAAAAATTATGAAAATCAAAAATCATATCTCTGGCTATGGAAAAATTTAATCTCCTACCCAAAAGTTAAATTTTTTCTATGGCAGTGCTCCCTAGACAAAATAAATAAAAAATTGAACCTTTATAGGAAGAACATTAGTGCCACCCCTCTCTGTCATCTATGTTCTCAGGACGAAACTACTTTACACATTCTCAGAGATTGTTTGCCTGCAACACAATTCTGGAATCATTATCTTGATCTCTTCTCATAAATTTATCCAAAATTCTTCTCTGAAATTAACATAGATACCTAGTTAGAAGTAAATTGTTCTTCCCAATATGAGTTTTCAAACTTCATCCCTTGGAATACTTTCTTCTCCTTTGCATGCTGGCTTTTATGGTTGAATAGAAATGATCTATCCTTTGCACCAACACACCCTACACATAAACAAACCAAGTATCCAACCATCAGCCACTCCCTAGTTGAAGCAAAAACATGTGAATTTCTTACCATTGGACCTCAACGTAAAAATAAACATGGAAAATTCACACCTATACATATATCATGGTTCCCCCCTGAACATTTCAAGTTAAATACAAATGGCTCAGTTAAGCCAAACCCAGGTAAGGGAGGCATAGGTGGGGTTTTTAGGGACAATTTTGGATCATGGATTCTAGGTTATGCCCAATTTATACCATGAACGACAAATCTTATGGCAGAAATATTGGCAATATGGAAGGGATTACAAATAGCTGAACAACGAGGATTTACACCTTTGATCATTGAGACCGACTTGCAAACTACTGTATCCCTCCTCAAAAATAACACAAATGATAAACTCAGTTTAATCATCAATGACTACAGATGTTTGATACATAAGCTGGACCGAGTAACGATTCAACACACTTACCGGGAGGGGAACAAAGTGGCGGACAGTCTAGCGCTGATTAGCAGAATATTTGAAGATGCATCTACTCAAGTTTTTGAACAGCTACTGGAAACCCTAGGGGAATTGCTGAAGATTGATGTTTGCCAATTTGGATAAATCGCCAATTTTGTCCCTTAAGTTTATACTTTTATCTATTATAGTCCCTTATGTTTATTTTTGTCTGAAGTAGTCCCTTAAGAATTTTCAAATTAACCAAAGTGGACCTTTGGCCGTTAACTTCCAGACTTTCCGTTAAGAGTGCCTTTTAATAGGGGTATTTTGGTCATTTAACTCTCCTCTTCTGTTAACTCCTTAATTAGTCTTTTTTTCACCTCTTTAATTTTTAAGAAAAAACCCTAACCCAAACCCATTTCTTCCCCTTAGAAAAAACCCTGCTTTGCTCCTCACTACAGCTGTATGTGCGTACTCGAACTCAAGAGAGTGAAGTGGAGGCTGCTATTTGAGCTGGAGAAATCGAATCGGAATCTTCAAAATTGGGACAAACATCGTGAAGGCGCGAGGGACTATCATTTCTATTGCTGGCATGGCAGTGAAAGTTGGTTGCATTTTCGATGAATCGCTACTGTCTGGAAACCCGCGGGTTAGCCATCCCTGCATTGATATGTTTGGAATGAGGGCCAACAAATCAATTTATACAGTGCAGTGATTGTTTATAGAGGATCCCTGCCCAACATCATGGGAGCTGCTGCGATGTTGATGTATTAGTTGTAAGCTATACTTAGCTAAGGGTTGTAAGGTAACCGAAGAGCATTTTTTGTATTTGTTGTTTTCAAAATCAGGTCTTTTTCCAGTTTATACAGATGTACAACTTTCCATTTTTATGAAATGTTACAATAATTATTTCTTCCCCAGTTTGCAATCTTAGCCATGAAGAATATATACTTTGTTATCTTATTGTTTTCATCAGTAAATGAACTTTCTATTTATTCATAAGTTCCCGTTCATTTGAACTGGAGGAGTTTCATGCGTTTTCTAAGTTTGGTGTAATAATTAAGTATTATATCAAATTGTGAGATCAATTTAGTGGAAGAGTTTGGAATACAGGACTGAAATCATTTATAATATAGCGTGCAAAAGTAAATTATATTACATAAATTTATGAATTATGATTCAAACAGTAATTAATATTACTTCTTAATATTAATATAAATATAATGCACATCAAGAAAAATACAAAATTTCAGTACATTATTCAAGCTTGAGTTAATCAAATTGTAAGCTAAAATTCAGAAGCTATAAACAAACATACTATAATATCTTGGTCTATTCAGGCTGGAAATCAAACAGTTATTTCCATGTTTAGCAGTATCGGGATGCAATTCCACTACTGTTGGAATGTACAACTTCCAAAAATTCCCTCTTGGATTTATTTATAATATATAAGACTGAGGAACGGACATGCTCAGGGAGGAACAATTCGCGAAGTGGATATATGCTCAACAAAGTTGCAGCAGAAATTCAGAGGTTATAACTAATGGAAGTTCACTCCAGGGTTATGGTTTTCATCTCACAATTTGCAGCTACATCATCGTAGGAAGAAGCCACATTGAGGACATAAACAGGATCTCCAACTTTGATCCTCTTTGCCTTCAACTCATTGGTAAGGGAATCTTTACAGACCAATGTTTGTCCAAAGTAAATCTGCAAAGTTCAATAATTATAAGTGTTGCTTAGATTCTAGTCCTAAAAAGAATGAGAATGGTAAAAATGAAATCAGGATATTTCTTTACCCTTCCCTGTGGTTTGTGTCTCGGCAACAAGATTTTGTCCACGCGAAAAAATAGCAATCTAAACAAGTTTTGCTGCACAGATCAGGTAAACATCTTGAAACTTTGAGTATATCAAATGCAAATGCTGATCAGAAATTAAAAGGATCTGTTTGTTTTATTCTATTAGTTCTACAGTTACTCCACTAATGGTATCAAATCAACCTTCATGACTTCTGGACAATCTCCAGAACAATATGTATGCCCGATGCCATTAACATACAAAAGTTGCATCATATGCCAAAGCAACTAGATCCAAGTCAATCTGTTTCCAATGATTTTAGAATAAGTTAACAAGACATTAAACAACACCAACCACCATGCTGCAACATATACAGGATCATACAAATCTCCATGAACTATTTTGCTGCACAGATCAGATAAAAATTACACAAGATTTTATATCATGCAACAAGTTTAAATGCAACATCTAACTCCTAAGAAATTGAAACGATCAAAAGACTAATAAAATTAAAGGCCAAAATTCTTCAATTCTTGAATCAGTCCATGAAGTTCGTATTGCAGGTTTAATTCCATAGAAACATTCCATTGGTGGTGATGACTTAGATGAAGAAGACATACCTTCGATTTAGGATGCTCCCTTTCAGCTCTTTGATCTGTTATTCAAAATGGGGAAAGTCGAATCACAGAGATTGGGGAACTAGGGTTTTTTCTTGGTCGAGCGTCTTCAACCCTCTCCCACTTCGTAGTGTAACTGCCGAGTTAGGACAGTAGCAATTCATCGAAAATGCAACCAACTTTCACTGCCATGCCAGCGATAGAAAGGATAGTCCCTTGCGCCTTCGAATGCTTATCCCAATTTCGAAGATTCCGATTTCTCCAACTCAAATAGCAGCCTCCACTTCACTCTCTTGAGTTCGAGTATGTACATACAGCTGTAGTGAGGAGCAAAGCAAGGTTTTTTCTAAGGGGAAGAAATGGGTTTGGGTTAGGGTTTTTTCTTAAAAATTAAAGAGGTAAAAAAAAGACTAATTAAGGAGTTAACAGAAGAGGAGAGTTAAATGACCAAAATACCCCTATTAAAAGGCACTCTTAACGGAAAGTTTGGAAGTTAACGGCCAAAGGACCACTTTGGTTAATTCGAAAATTCTTAAGGGACTACTTCAAACAAAAATAAACATAAGGGACTATAACATATAAAAGTATAAACTTAAGGGACGAAATTGGTGATTTATCCTTGCCAATTTTTTGAAGAATGTTTTGTCAGATTGGGCCTTGGTTAGATGGGTTGTAGACAAGACCTTGGGGACTACTTAATAGTTTTGTCTTTAACTTATCTATTATGCAAGCCCAAAAACTGTCTTTATTTTATGTATTTGTTTCGATCCGTAAACCTTTCCTATGTTGTTATGTATCACTGACTTTTATCATTTTCTATTATCATGAATGAAATCATCTTTTGCACCAAAAAAAAAAAAAAAAAAAAATCTTAGCAGTAACAGTTTGCTTTCAAGAATATATCCACCATTCAAAATGCAAGGCATAAGTGTGTGTTTGTGTTCATTTGTGTGTGTTAAAATCATTAAGGCTGTTTTTGGATTGGAGCTTTATTTCATTTTTTTCACTCAAACTTTAAAAAAAAATGTGGTGTACTTGTTTGGACACCACCTAACATAATACTATTCATATCTGTCCATTTGGCAAAAAAAAAAAAAAAAAAAGAGAGAGAAGAGAGAGAAGATGAGAGTATCTTTTTTTTTTTTTTTTGGTAAGTGAAATTCATTAAGTAATAGCGAAAAAAATATAGAAACCACAACTGTATGCCTACTCATCTACCTAGAAATTAGAAGGGAGACGAGTAAGGTCAATAGCTCCACAAAACAAGGAGGATCTTGCCCATTTAGCAAGCTGATGTGCAGCTAGATTACATGAACTGGGGACAAAAGATAAAAACCAAAAACATCGACAAAGAAAAAGAGATTTCCCTATCTCAATATTACATTTAGCTTTCCAGTCTTCAAATTGGGAAATACCATTAAGAGCCAAGATCATGTTGTGAGTATCACCTTCAATATTAACTCTGTCCATATTAAGTTCATCCGCAATCTTGAGGGGTTGGACAACCGCTTTAGCTTCTACGCAAAAAAGGGTTATCAGATTGGAAGCGGTTGGTCCAAGCTTCTAGAATAACGCCAACATTGTTTCTTAGCACAACGCTTGTGAACGTTGTTCCAGTGTTGAAGGCAGCATCAAAATTGTGTTTCAATTTCCCTTTGGGAGGGGGTTGCCATTTGACATACAGGGGATCAAAGTCGGTCGACCGTCTTTTGTGAAAGTTGTTCAACCCATCTCTCCAATATCTATTAGCCAGACCATTAATCTCCATTGAGAAATTGCTCCATTTCGGAGGAGTAACTCCTTTCCAAATTTTGTTTCTAACAAACCAGATCATCTCAGCTGAAACAACTAAGAAATGCCGTAGCTGTTGCTTTTCCACCTCAGCCAATGGGAATGGATTATTGGTCCCCATGATTAGGATTAGTCAGTGTTTGACTTCCCAATCTTGGAACTCCAACCTAATCTGCCAAGGGGAATATAGGGCATTCTAGGAGCAGATGATGGATTGTCTCCAATCCTCCTTTACACAAGTAGCATGACGTGTCTACAATATCTATAAAGCTGTTGAGTCTATCCAACATGGGAAACACATTATGAAGTAGCTTCCAAAGGAGTAACATGTGTCTACCGTGAAGTCTAGAGTTCTAGATAGTATTCCACATTCTCCTTACATCTTCATCAACTTGAATCCCACGGTTTTGATTGAGCAGTTTGTAGGTAGATTTCACTAAAAAAAACCCTGATGTAGAGGGTGTCCAAACTAATCGCTCCTGCCCCTGCTGAAGAATTAGGGTATTTGAGATTATCCTGCCAATGTGTTGGGGGAAATTCGACATGATTTTATCATGATCCCAGCTTACTCTATCAGTACCCATGGGATCCTTAACAAAAATCAGACTTGGTGGAAAGTGAATTGAGTCAGGAATTCTAAATTTTGGTAGAGAAATATCCAAGGATCTTCTTTGATCCTGATTTTGGACTGTTCGCCTATTTGGTAGTAGGCCCCGACTAGCAAATACAGTAAACATTTCTTTATTTTGTTTCAAATCCAAGAACCAGATCCACATTCCATTTCCATGTCAAACAGGCGCTTCCCTCGGAGGTATTTAGATTTAATCAGTTGCACCCATGCCTTGCCAATCGAGTTACAGACCTCCCAAGCCAGTTTATTAATTAGAGCAATGTTAATATCTTCCATCCGTCTCACTCCCACTCCTCCAGCTGCCTTAGGGATGCATATAGTACTCCAAGCTTTAAGATACAAGTGGTGGGACTTAGCTTCATCGAACCCCCAAAAGAAGTTTTTGATCCACATTGCATTTCCATGTCAAACAGGCGCTTCCCTCGGAGGTATTTAGATGTAATCAGTTGCACCCATGCCTTACCAATCGAGTTACAGACCTCCCAAGCCAGTTTATTAATCAGAGCAGTGTTAATATGTTCCATCCGTCTCACTCCCACTCCTCCAGCTACCTTAGGGATGCATATAGTACTCCAAGCTTTAAGATACAAGTGGTGGGACTTAGCTTCATCAAACCCTCAAAAGAAGTTTCTGATTTTTGCATCCATTTTTTTTTTCAGGAGGGACTTGGGCAGAATATAGGATTGCATGATAAAAGAAGGTATGGCCTAAGCGACCGATTTGATGAGCACGATTCTGCTGGCCATTGATAAAGCTTTTTGTTTCCAACCCATTAGCTTGTTTTCAAACTTTTCCATCGCTTCCCTAAAAGCCTCATTCTTGGTTTTGAATTTGCAGAAAGGGTGCCCCAAGTATTTCCCTCTATGGTTGCACTCCTTGATACCCATGATTCTACAAATTGCTCTTCTTTCAAGCCTTGATGTATTCTTGCTAAAGTGGATAGCCGATTTGTGCTAGTTGATCTCTTGACTAGTCCAGTTACAATACTGTTGGAGACAGGCTAGGGCTTCACTTGCTTCCTAGCAATTGACTTACAATAGACCACCAGATCGTCGGCATACATGAGATGTGTGATTTTAGGACTCAATCTTGAAATCATGACGCCACTGATTCTCCCTTCCTATTCTGCTCTGGCTAAGATACAAGATAACAAGTCAGAAAATATTGTGAATAATGCCAGCGACATTGGGTCACTTTGGCTTAAACCCCGTTCAACTTGAAAGTAACCATGAGGTGATCCATTGTGGAGCATAGAGAAGTGTACTGTGGATATATATTCTGCAAACTCCTTGAACTTGTCACTAAAACCAAGTGTAGACAAGAGATGATAGAGGAAGTTTCATTCTACTCGGTCATAAGCTTTAGCCAAGTCGATTTTGATTGCCATATATCCATTCTTTCCCTTCTTGGTATTCAAGTAGTACATAACCTCGTGGTTTATAATGATGTTGTCCCCTATCAAGCGATTCGGAATGAATGTCGACTGACACAAATGTACAATAAGCTCAAGAACCTTTTACAATCTATCCGCAAGTGTCTTTGTGATGACTTTGAAGATGTCATTGCACAATACAATTGGTCTGAATTGATCAACTTTAATAGGTGCCTCAGACTTTGGGATAAGAGTAAGAAATGTGTGATTCAGAGCTGGCTTCAATTTCCCTCCTCTATAGAAATCTTGGACTTCACTGATGACGATTTCCCCAACTATGCCCCAATAGTGTTTGTAGAAGGTAACACTCATTCCATCGGGTCCCGAACTCTTATATCTACCCATCTTGAAAAGGGCTTGTTGAATTTCCTCTTTGGCCAGTATGGCTGTCAGGTTTCGGTTCATATCCTCTGATATGCATGATCCTATCAATCCCTGTAAATCAAATGAAAAACTAGGGTGCACACTAGGGAAAATGTTAGTAAAATAAGTTTCAAATGTGTCTCCTATGCTCCTACGATCATTCAACCACAGGTTGCTAGAATTCAAAATGCATATGAAAAAAATTTGTGTTAGCGTCCCCTTCTTCAAGCTATCAAGCTTTGGCTTTGTCTCGCCAGAGCAATTCCTCTCTTTTAAAAAGCTCATCTAGGTCTCTTTGCAAGGTATTCTCGATGGAGAGATTGGTGGGTGTTTGGGGTTTGGATTGGTAGGATTGGATGATATTCTTGAGTTCTTTGATGCTTGTTTGGACATGCCTAAAAACCTTTTTGTTCCACACTTTAAGTGCAAGTTTGGTATTCTTGATTCTTGAGTGGAAACATGGTGATCTATTTCAAGCTTCTTGGATGATGTGTCTGGTGTTCGGGTGTTTAGTCCACATAGATTCAAATCTAAATGGTCTTGCAGTGGAGCTGGTTTCTGGGTTGGATTGGAAGAGGAGGGGTTTGTGGTCCGATGTAAGGGCAGGGAGGTGGGTAGTAGAAGCATTCGGGTATCTCAGTTTCTATGCAGCATTGGCGAAGTCTCTGTCAAGCCTTTCTTGAACATTTGCAAGACCTCCCCGTCTATTATTCCATGTAAAAGCAAAGCCTTCAAAGCTAAGGTCAATGGGGCATGTTCATCAATAAACTTTCTGAAGTTATTTCGACTGGTTCCTGCTACAGGGTTGCCTCCAATCTTGTCCTCACTCGATAAGACCATGTTAAAATCGCCAATTACTAACCAATCACCATTGATCAATTCGCCAATCTGGTTCAAAGTGTCCAGGAACTGGTGTCTCATGGAGTAGATGGGGGGGCCATAGACCAAGGTCAGCTGCCAGGGATTGGTATGTTCATCTTCAAAAACTGTACAATTGATGAGTGAATCATTGGCTAATGTAACTGAAATTTGCATACTGTCTTTCCAAACTAGTAGCAAGCCTCCTACCCGTCACTTAGCAGGAACAAATTCTGAGTGTTTGAAACCAATTGCTTTTATAATATGCTTGATCTTGTCTATATTATCTAACTTAATTTCTGACAGAAACACACACTCAATTCTATGAGTGGATATAAAATCCCTCAAACATCTTACTGCCGTGGGGTGACCAACCCCACGGCAGTTCCAAACAAGTCCAATCATGATAAGGTGGGGAGCTTGCTTAGGCTCACTTCCTCAACCATAGTTAGATTATCGGATTCTTGGGGTGTGTCAAAGAGTTCCTAAATAACAATACCACCATTGTTTCGGGATCCCATAGACCTTGCTTGTCTTTTGATATGAATGAATCTCCTTCTAACAAATGCCACTCTTTCCTTCGAAACAATTATTGTGGTCCCTATGTTTACTAGACTGATATCTTCAATCCTGAGAGGGGATGACCTAATCTGAAGCATGGAGAAGCTATTATTCATGTCCTTTGGTAGAATGTGCTTCCTTTTCTTGACCTGAATCTCATGTATTTATGATTTCCTTTTAAAGCATAACAGTGATTGGTGTTTCGTTGGGGTAGAGAGTTGACTCTGCTACTGGTGGGGGGTCAAAGGGGGTTGGGTTGACTCAACAGATAAGGGAGATGAGCTTACTGGTGTAGGTAGGGTAAGGATTGATTGGGTGGGTGTTGGATTGGGTTTATAGGTTTCAGATAGTGTTGTATGTTGGCTAGGAGCCGAAATGAAAGGTTGGGCTGGGCTTACATGGATCTTGGACCCCTGTGTGGTTTCAGAAATGTTTGGGTGTTAGATGGATGTGGTGGGGGTTTGAGTTGTGGTTAGGCAAGGCTAGTGTTGGAGGGAAATGTGCCATATTGTAATGGATTGGAGAGGTAGGCGGGAAAGCTTGGAGGGTTGACTAGGGTCGCCATCAGACTTCCTTGAAATTTGAGCAATAGAGAAAGGGTTACCTGGGAATGGTGAGTCATCAGTTTTTTGGTCCCTGCTTGTGGTTGACGGTCTAGAGTTGTAACTTTGGGGTCTCGGGAAAGACTGATTTTGAGCTTTCATCCAGGGCTCGTATGATGTGGGATCTTGCGGTTGGCTACAAGCTGTTTTAGTATGGGTTATTTTGCCGCATTGATAGCATAGATATTTGAATGAAATCCAAAGTTGGGAACCATCCTCCCATTTGATGTAGTAGCCCGATTTCAGTTCTTTCTTGGTGTCCAGTAGTACTCGAATGTGGATGAATTTCTTTGCTCTATTGAACTAGGGGTCAACCTCCATCTTGATCATCTTACTGAAAAAATTTCCTATTTTGATGGCATTTTCCTCGTTCATTCTATTGGGGGGTAAGTTGTGCACCTAAATCCAAAAAGCACAGTGAGAAAAATCAATTTCCTCCAGGATTTTGCTTGGGTTCCACTGCTGTAAGCTCAAAATTGCTCCTTTCACCACACAAGGGCCAGAGTCTATTATTTTGTTTCTGTCCTCAATGTTGGTGAAAGTGCAAGTGATGATATTTTGGTCCAAAACTTTAAAGCGGACGTTCGGTCCTAAATTCCAAGCTGATGTTAACACTACGAAGGTGGCTCTGTTGTTGATGCTCTTGGAAGTGATTACCAACTAGCATGACGTCATTAAGAGCATCAATGTGTGGTTCATTAA
Organism: Marsdenia floribunda; assembly: GCA_035583425.1. Taxonomy (NCBI): domain Eukaryota; kingdom Viridiplantae; phylum Streptophyta; class Magnoliopsida; order Gentianales; family Apocynaceae; genus Marsdenia; species Marsdenia floribunda. The sequence continues at coordinate 9,374 of JAXGGT010001387.1, read as the reverse complement.
ATGATAGGTCCAAGCATTTATTGTTGTGGTTATGGGGGTCCATAGGTTACTGGATTGAAAAGAGGAGTTAATAGGGGGATGGGTTGAAGAAGGTGACAATGGTTAGGGAAGAAAAGTTGAGAAGACGGGAGAAAACACCGGTGAACGACTCGTCGAAGAGGTCTAGACGAACTAGAGAGTAATTTTCTCTGTAGAGAGAAGGGAGACAATTTCGCTCATTAGAGAGAGAAACGATGTTTTGTATCGAGAAGATGAGAGTATCACACTATTTTTTATACCAATACTCATTATTACACAAATAAAATATAATATTTTTGTACCCCACTTACTAGACAACTTTTTCATTTGTCTCCAACTTACTCCTCGTTTTCCGCAATACACTCAACTCAACTTGAAAAAAACATAATAAACTAAAAAAAAAAACTCCAATCCAAAAACACCCTAAAAGACACTCATTTGGGCAACCGGAAGTGGTTAAGAGTTGCCCCTTCTTGCCAATGTCAAATTTAGACACTGTTCAATATTCTTTTGGACATTGTCTAGTCCATGATCTCGCCATTTATCCAATTATAATCTGTGCACCTCACTTGCTTTTGTTACTGACACCACTTTCGTAATTTTCAGCTTCTTGGAAGATTGCAAAAGAGCTAATTATGTATCGACATACTGCTTGGATTAGAAAGAAAACTGGGGGAATTTGAACTTTCTCAACTGCCCAGCCATAACCATCTAACAACAAGCTGCTATTTTCTTTCTCAGCTAGCTTCTTGGATAATGGTCTTTATGTGGTCTCAACTATGGTTGGAAGAGGTGTAAAAAATCTTTCTTGCATGGAGATTTTTGTGGGTTTAGAGGGTGCAAAGATGATAATAATATATTATGGTGGTGTTTATAGTAGACAGGTGGGAAAATTAAATTGTTATCACTGTGACTTCAAATTTTTCTTATTGAATGAGCTCAAATGAGGGATGAAGCTATCTATTGAAACCAAGAAGGGAGGTGACCAAATCAAGAAGAGCGAAAAAAGCATTGAAGTATTATTTTTTATTTTTTATTTTTTAAACATTTGAATTATTATTTTTATGCATATTGTAAGGTGCTATTAATGCACTTATTATATATATATATAGGTGCTATTAATGATTTAATTGTATTTATGTACAAATTTAATTAATTAAATATTTTTTTTTTAATTTTTTGGTGGGTTATTTGTTTTAATTATATATATATATATATTAATCCTTTTTATGAAAAGTAATAATGTGGGAAAATATAAAAATAATTAATTGATCAATTTCAATTTAATTTTGAGTTAAAAATTATTATTCAATTATTGTTTATAATTTTTGGGACCATAAAATTATGGTGCTAAAAATTCAGTCCCAAAATTTGGAACCATTTAAAAGTGGTTCCGATTATTGTGAATAATAATGGTACTAAAAAATAATTTTGCCCTATTTTAGAATTAAATTAAGAACATTACATGTATTCGTCCCAAATATTTTGGAATTGAAATATTTGTCACGAATTCTATAAGAACGGACAATTATTTCGGTCTCAAATTTCGTTAGTCACCTTATTTGGGACCACTTTAATGACAGATTTGACAGTCCCAAATATATTTTTTCTTGTACTTGATTAATTAATTAATTTATTTTAAATGTAGTAAATTGAGTTTTATATGAAAAAAAATAACTAAAATTTATTGTAAAATTAGTATTTTGTTATAAATTTATTTATTATGTAAATATCTATCAATATAATAACTTTTAACTCTTTAATTAATTTGTAAAATTATTAATGTTCTTGTTATTATAGTATTTATCTCTATAAATGGAGGGTTGGTAGAAAAATTGTATACAACTTAAATATACATACAAGAAATATTATTCTATTTATTTTTACTTTTGTTTGTTATTAATAACATCAAATATTTATAGTTGGGAAAGAGACAAGCTTTAAAATGCGCCCCCGTCACATTTTAATGACACTGTAACAAAAAATGATAAAAAGAAAAAGTAGAGATCAATTCGTGTAATATTAAACTAATACTTTAGAGATCAAAATGACTAATTCTCTTTAATGGTTTAATGCCCTTAGAAGTGAAAGAGATAGGAAAAGAAGTAAATGATTTTGCGTTTTAGGATTTTTTTATTTAAATGAATGTTTATAAATAAATATAAAATAATAATAAGAAACATCGCTACTAAAAAATTATTAGATTAAATATGTATCGGGTATTATATTTATAATTTTGTAATTGAACCTAATTAATATTTAATTTTAGGTTATGAATAGGACATGAATCTAGGAATAAAAAAGTTAAACCCCAATTAGTATTTCTACGTCGTTTGACTTAAGTATTTTAGGCTCATTGACAAGCCTATGTGGAGGTATTCTACCAAGTAAATATTTGTTATTATTTTTTCAAATCATGAAAAAAATATAGCAATTCATTAAACAATACATGAATGCGTTTGATTAAGATCAATAATTAAAATCATCCGAGAGACATGTAGTTTATTTTCTTATTAGAGATTCGTTCAAGTAACAATTTGGTAGATTTATTCACATTTGAAAGATTAATTTAGCAATTTGGAATATGTCAGAAGGGAAGGTATGCCCTTTTTCTTTCACTAATTTTTTTATTTCACTAAATTTTTCTCTAGTAAAATTTTAACAAGATATATCCTTATACAATGGACATTCAAGAAGAAATGTTATAAATCTATTTATTATGTGAATATCCGTTGAATGCTTTTATGTCCTAATAACTTCTTAACTCTCTGGTCTCTAGGATCATTACGGTTATTGTTATTATAATTGTATTTTATAAATAGAGGATTTGTGAAAGAATTATAGACAACGAAAATAGATAAAAAAATATGACTTTTTATTTTATTTTTACTTTTATATATTCCTTTTTTCTGTGTTTGTTATTAATAAATTTTATAACATATTTAAAATATATATTATACTCTTTTTATTTATATTTTTTTGCTTGTTACATTGATGAGATTATTTTTTATTTTTCTTTTACTTATCACTTCACACAAGGAATCTCATAATAGAAGTTGACTCCATAATGGTACTCTAATGGTTCATTAATACATTTAACATTCCCCCTCTTTTGTTCTTTTTATCCATTTTTTTTTTAAAAAAAATAATTCGATTGTTTTAATTATGACGTTCATCATATCAACACTTTCATTAATATATTTTTAATATAATAATTTTTATAAATTATACGTGATAAATATATGATCAAAATAGTTGAATTATTTTTTAAAAAAATTAATCAAAAGGACCAAATCAAGTAATTGTAAATTTTCGTGGAACTCAATATCATATAAAAATAGAAATACAAGACAGTTCAAAAAAATAAAATAATTATGGCAAAATGTCATGTTTAGTTAGTCCCCACTATTTACGCGTTTTACATTTAGTTCTCAAACTTTTTAGCATATTTTTTAGGTCTTCTAACTTTTTACGAGTTCTAAATTTAATCCTTTTGGCCGGAATTTTTTTTTTTTGACCAAGTTAACGCAGGTCAACAAGTCAACGAAATTAATGAGGAGCAAAATCGTCATTTCATGTTTTAAAAAGTTTTAAAAAATTTTTAGAAATTTTTTATAGTCCAAGTTTTGTCCTTTCGAATTGAATTAAAAATATTGTTTAAAAAATATTGTTTAATTCAAAAGGACTAAACTTGGACCATAAAAATTTTTAAAATATGAAATGACAATTTTGCCCTTTATTATTTTCGTTGACTTGTTGACAGGAAAAAAAAAAAAGTTTTTCCGACCGAAAGGATTAAATTTGAAACTCGTAAAAAGTTAGAGAATTTAAAAAATATATTAAAAAATTTAAGGATTAAACGTAGAACGTGTAAATAATTTTGGAGACGTAAAAGGTCACATTTTGCCAATAGAATGAGAATGGAGAATTTTCTTATGACCAAATATCATTATAATGTTTTGACCAAATATATTTTTAAAATTTAACTTAACATAACTCTTCTTTTCTATTCAAAATACAAAATAAAACTACATTTTTATCCTCTTGTTGAATATTCACAATAGAATATTATTTTATTCTCAGCATAATCTAGATCATGTCCAAATACTATAAGAGTCTTGTAATTGTAATTTACTGCCGAAGCATTACCCTCTAAAAATTGTTACCCAAAATGCCATTCTTGAATATACACATTTATTGCATAATATCTAAAATCAATTAGGATTTTTTTTTTGGGTAAACCATCTGGGTAACATTCGAACTTTTCTGAAATCTAGGTTTTACACACGAATTTTTTTTCGTCCAAGTTTAACACACAAATTTTTAAAACCTTCCAATCTTGTACTTCCGTTCAACACAACCGTTAAGTTCCATTTTCCATCCAAAAATTGACTGGGTCAACTTTTTTTTAAAGGGTAAAATGGGAAAAACAAAAGGAAAAAAAAACGTTTAATTTTCCAAAAAAAGAACTGAAAGGGCAGTGTTCCTTTATTTGTTCCTGCTGTTTGTTCCATGCAAGATTTCTTCAAGTGAAAAGTTGGGAAAAGGCTTGATCTTTTTGCATATTTTCCCTTATCCCAGTGAGTGTTTGCAATTTCTGGTGCTATATTGGAACTTCCCGTGTGAAATTTTCGTTCAGATTTCGAAATGGATTACACGAAATGGTTTAAGCACAAGGCGAAGAGGAAGGAAGAGCAAAATAAGACAACAAGAAGGCATTTCGCAAATGACTGGAAGATTAGGCACACAAACAACAACCATATCGACTGCTTTGAGTTGTACGGTAAGAACAGTTATTTTATTTATGGGTTTATTCGTTCTACAATTTTCATTACTGCCAGTGGGTAGTTGAGCTAACAAATGTCCGTAGAATGCTTTATTGTTTGGTAGAATGTTTTCTTATACACGTTGTGTTGGTGTCAATAATGTCCGTAGAATGCTTTATTATGTTGTGTTGTATTGGTAGAATTACTTAAACCGTTCTGAAATTTTATAACATTACTATTCTGGTTTAGGTAATATATTATGTGAGGGAATACCTGAATTTGAGACTACTTATCCATATCTATCTGTTGTGCAGATCCTGATGATGACTACTTTACATTAAAATTCTTTTATGGGGGGCAATGGTGGGAAGAAAAGGGATACAAATCATTCAAGGGGGGACAATGGAGATATATAGACTATTGTGATAAGGAAAAGATGAGTCTTGTAGAAATAAATGACATGCTAAAAAAGTTGAAGCAAACTGATGTGACCATGTTGTATTGTTATTTAGAGCCTACCGGTACTTTTAGAGATGGTCTGAAATTAGTTGCAATGAATATTGATTTGGTTGAGATGTGTGGCTGGGTACCAAGATTCAAAGTAATTGAATTTTATGTAGAGAAAAGGCCTATTAAAGAAATTTTGAAAATATGGCTAGACCAAGATTACATGAAAATACCTAAGGTTAGTAGTTCTGTTGTAATTGAGGAAATTGAAGAACATAAACCTGAACCTGTGCCTAAACCTAAACCTGCTAGGAGAGAAAAAATTAAGCAAAAACAAGGACACATTTTAAATCTACCATTGTTGCTTGAGTGGCATGGCACTGGAGGTGATCTGGTGGTTGGAAATGGGGATGAAGGTGTCATTTCTGAGTCTCAGAATAAGGGGTGTATAACTCAGGAAGAACAAATGTTTGAAAAGGGGGCAAGTAGAAGTGATGTTAGAGAAGGAGAAGAAGGAGAACAATATGTTTTATTTGAAGAACAGAGGGTTGAACTTGATCAAGCATTGGAGGATTAGACTTGGAAAAAAGAAGAAAGGGTGCAATCTGAACAGACAATTTGTGTTGAAAATGAAGCTAAAATAGGGACTGAGATCGAAGAAGAAAGGGTGCAATCTGAACAACCAATTTCTGTTGAAAATGAAGCAGGAAGGAGGACTGATACAGTAGAAGAAAGGGTTGGGGTTGAAAATGAAGCAGGAAGGGGGGCTGAGACAGAAGAAGAAAGGGTTTGCGTTGAAAATGAAGCAGGAAGGGGGGCTGAGATAGAAGAAGAAAGGGTTGGAATTGAAAATGAAGCAGGAAGGGGGGCTGAGACAGAAGAACAAATTGTGCAAACTGAAAAGTCAATTGGGGTTGAAAATGAAGATGGAACTGATGGTACTGAGACAGAACAAGAAGGGGTTCAACCTGAACAGCCAACTCAGGTTGAAGATGAAGTTGGAATGGGGGCTGAGACAAAGGAACAGGGGACACATGAGGTTGTAATGACTGATATTCAAATGCAAGAAGAGGAAGTGAGGGTTGAAACACAACATGAAGAACCTGAGTTTCAAGAAACAGAACAAGAAACAAGGCTTGAAAATGAAGTGCAAGCAGCTGAGTTTGAACCAACAGAGTGGAATGAAACAAGAAATTCTGATGGGGATTCTTACAGTGAATATGAACAGTTTAGTGATGATGATGATTACTGCAATGATGGCCAACTGTTTGACACGTACACTGATGCAAATCAAGAAGCACATGAAGGCACCATGAAGCTGGAACTTCTGGTAATGCTAGAGCAACAAAAGAGGCTGAAATGTAGCCACCTGAACAGGCTGAAATGCAGCCACCTGAACAGGATGGAATGCAGCCACCTGAAGAGGCTGAAATCCAGGCTGAAACTTCAAATGTAAGGTGGAATGACAATCATATCGATGATGTACTTCATAGTGGAGATGAAGAATCTGATGAAGACCTGAGAGGTAGATACACCTTTTTTGATGGTGAAAGGGATATGAAGGACCCTATATTTGAGCTTGGAATAAGGTTTGTAGATGGAAATGAATGAATTTAAGGAAGATGTTAGGAATTTGTGTATCAAAGAGGGTAAAGTTTGTAAGTTCAGGCCCTCAGAACTAAAAAGACTGAGAGCAGTTTGTACAACAACAGGCTGCAATTGGAATATATATGCAAGTAGGGAAGCTGCAACCAAAAGTCCTGACTTAGTATTGAAGGCTTTGAATTTGCAGCATAACAATTGCAACCACCAGTGGAAGAATAAATTCATTACTGCCAAATGGGTTGCACAAAAGTATGTTGAGAGGATTAGAGTTAATCCCAGAATTCCACCAAAGCTGATTAGACAAAATATAGATGAGGAATTCAAGGTTGAAATGTCTAGAACTACCTCACATATTGCAAGAAAAATTGCTCTGAAATTGATTCATGGGGATCATGCATAACAATAAAAACATTTATGGAATTACAGGGAGGAGATTTTAAGGACTCATCCTAACTCCACTATTGAGATAGAACATGAAAATTTTAGGGAGGATGGTAGGCAACCAAAGTTCACAAGGATTAATGTCTGCATTGGTGCATTAAAGGAGGGGTTCCTTAAGCATTGTAGACCTATAATAGTTGTTGATGGTTGTCATATGAAAGGTCCTTACCGTGGACAAATTCTCTCAGCAATTGCAACTGATGGTAGTAATGGGTGGTGGCCCATAGCTTGGGCAGTAGTTGAGAAAGAGGGAACATTACAATGGAAGTAGTTTTTTGAACTTCTTGCAAATGATCTTGACATACCAAATCAAGGCTTGATGTGGACATTCATTTCTGATAGACAAGCTGGTGTCATTCTAATAATATTTTTGGCAGAAATATCGTTCTCACAAATCTTTTTTTTTTTTTTTTGTTGCGGGGTTTAGTGCTGGTTTAGTTGAAATATTACCAAATGCTGATCATAGGTATTGTGTTTAGCACCTATATTGTAACTTCAAGAAAAAATCATAGAGGAAAGGTTCTCAAAGACAAACTGTGGGCTATTGCAAGAAGTACAAACAAGTTGTTGTATGAAAAAGCCATGAAAGATTTGGAGGAGTATGACAATACAGCTTGGAGATGGATTGCAAATGGCCCTAAACCTGAACATTGAGTGAAGGCATTCTTTCTAGGTTTTGTCAAATCTGACGTGTTGTGCAATAATATTTGTGAGTTATTCAATTCATTCATTTTAGAAGTAAGGGATCCGCCTATTTTGTCTTTGGTAGAGGGAATAAGGGAGTTGGTTATGCAAAAAATACAAAATAGAAGATGGTACATGAAAAAGCAACCTGCAAGCACTTGCACTCCTAAGATTAGGGAAAAACTAGAAGAACAAGTTATGTTGTCTAGGAGTTGGAAGCCAATATGGAATGGGGCTGATGGTTATCAAGTCAAGGGCCCTAAAGGTCAACAATTTGTAGTTGATTTAAAAAAAAAAATATTGTAGTTGTGAAAGTTGGACACTAACTGGAATTCCATGTGTTCATGGTATTGCATCATTGCACAAGAAGGGTTTAGACCCTCATGATTTTGTTGATGAGCTTTATTCTACTAAAACTTTTTGTAATTTGTATGATCATGTATTAAAGCCAATAAATGGAAGAGATATGTGGCCAAAAGGAGATGGTGTGATTCTAGAACCATCAAGAGCATACAAACAGCCTGGATGACCAAAGAAAGCCAGAAAAAAGATAGTTTTATGAGAAAGAAGATGGTGGGAAGAGGATTAGGAGGAGGATTCTAATACATTGTGCACTATGCAAGAAAAGTGGTCACAATAGAGCAACCTGTCCACAAGAGAAACAACCTGAATCTGGAGGAGAAGCACAAGCACCTACTGCCATTCCAACTCCTGAAGGTCCACCTGCTGTGGTGCCAACCCCAAAGCTCAGCCACTTGAACAATCTGTTAGCAGTACCATTCATAGAAGAGGAAAGAAATCTGTGAGAAGGGGCAGTGCTGGAAGAAAGGTAAGTAATTAAAACATGTTTTCTACTTTACATTAGATCCAATAGTTAACATATTTCATTTGGAATTTTGTTCTAGCCAATGACAATATCACAAGCACAAGCAGTTGAAGACATACAAGTGGAAATGGAGACTGAGACTGGTAATGTAGCAGACCAAGTAGAGATTCAGCCAGAGGATGAAGAAGCTACTGAGGACTTAATAAGGAGAATTGATAGCATCCTCCATGAGGTTCATGTTGGCAGAACAATAATGAATTCACAGGTAATGTTTTGAAACCCAACATATCCATTAACAGCTTTCCATAAACAAATTTCTCAAATCCAATTATATATTATTAACATTTTCTTTTCATTTTAGGGGATGAATACACCAACACCAACAGTTGCACCCACAAGTGAACCACCTACAAATCCCCATGAACCATCTACAAATCCAGAAGAGCCACCTACAAATCCATATCTAGTGGGGGGAACTAGATCTGCTTCAGCTGCTGGTCAAGGAAGTAGGGGAAGGGGAAGGAAAAGAAAAAGTAGGGCAACAAGGGCATATGAAGAATTTGGAGAGGCTTGGTTAGGAGGAGGTG
>JAXGGT010001325.1:4089-27151 GCA_035583425.1 Marsdenia floribunda | reverse complement strand
TAGGCATGATTTAATACTAAAAACTCGATATGTTTTAGCGTTATCAGTTAACCAATTTATTTTTAATAATTTTTTTTTTAAACTTTTAAGACTTTTTTGCCCCATAACTGTGATATCTAGACCGAAGTTAGGGGCAATTATGAAATTTTAAAACTTTTATTAATTATTAGGGGTTACGAATTACGTAATTATTAATATTTATGGATAAATTATTTGATTTAATAAGAAGTCTTACTGGTATTAGGTCATAAGTTATTTGATCTAATAAGGAGTCCTACTCATATTACATTTTAATATTATAGTTATCATTTTTTTTTAAAGATAAATCCTATAGTATGACAGATTTGTGAGAAGAGAGTCATTAAAAAAAATTCGATTGAAGAGTATTAACGAAGTTGGAATTCAGAGATCAAATAGTTTAGACATTAGACATTGATTCAAGATTGTAGAGGTGAGTAAATAGATATTCGATTTTCTTCGATTTCTTAACAAATTTTCTGAATTTGTTTTGTGTTAAAAACAAAACTATTTTCTTCAATATTTAAAAAAAAAAAAAAAAAAAGAGAAATTTTTTTTTTTTAAGAAACCGCGGCTGCCTTCTTCTTTCTCTTTATTATTATTATTATTATATTTCTGTTTCTTTGTTTTCTTTCATTTTTCTTTCATTTTATATATCTCTTTTAATAATAGAAATAATGATTACTTTATTATTATTTATTAATTTTTTATTATTAAATCTTCTACTAAATATTTTATTTCTTTTATTCTTTTTTTTTAAGAATTGTTTTCTTAAAAATCTTTAATTTTTCAATTTTTATTTTTGGATTCCTTGAGATTTTTGTTATATTTATTATTTAAAATCTTCCCTAAAGTAAAAAAAGTTTTTGGCTCAAGTCTTTTAGGAATTAGTAGGGAGAATGAAATTAAAAGTTTTGAACCCATAGAGTATGGTGAAAAAGCTTACACTTTGATATAAGTTCTGGCCGTCCTGGTGGGATAAACAGCTAGGGTCAAATTCAGTTAAACCAACGAGTGTTTATACTTTTTTGAGCCTACTAAAAGAAAATGATTTGATTTTGTGATATTTTATTTGTTTGTTAAATTTGTTAAAGAGAAGTATGTTTTGATTTGTTAACTGATATTTTGAAAATTATTCTTTTCAGTTACTGATTTTCTAATGTTTTGGAAAACATGGAAATTGGATATTCTGTTTATTCACTGGGCTTTCTATCTCACCCCCTTCCTTTACTTCTCCTTTTGCAGATGCTAGTGATGATGAGTAAGAGAATAAGTGAAAACTTTGATTCTCATAATTAGACTATAATTTTATTTTGGGATTGTACCCCCTAACTCTGTTTCAGAATTTCTATAGTATTGATGTTATTTTTGGAATTATTTATTGTATTAAGGATTTAGATTTCTTTCATTCCATATTTGGGGCTAATTTTTGATTGAGTTAAGAAAGAGACCTTGTGCTCTTAGGAGAAACTTTGAGGGTATAGTCATGTCGCGCCTCGACTCTGCGGCATGACAATAACCTCTTAGATCATAAACATGCTACTACTAATTGAACTACATCATTATTTATTTTACATTTAAAAAAAAGAAGAAGAGAGAATGTAATGATTATGAATCTTAAAAGAGTATAAAATAATATATAGATAGTTATAATCTTAAAATTATTTTTTCTTGTTCATTTTCATATCATTAATGTATATATATACACTAATATTTAATACTAATCATTAAAATTATTTAAAATTATTAAATTTAAAATTAACTTTTCATCTTTTAATAAGTTTAAAGTCAAGATGAATTGTGTAAATTGATTTTTAATTTGACTAACAATTTGGTTTTATATAATACAAATAACTTAACGTTATTCAACTTGTTCAAAACAACAAATGGCTCGCTTTGCTTTTTGAGGCTCACAGCGAGGGGTTCTTGCAATTAGGGTTTCTGCTTCTCCTTCCGATAAGTGATGGTGATTTTTTTGTTTCTTCAATTGGATCAATCGGATTCCTCTGCACACGTACTTAATTTCTACACAGAGGATACTATGGATGAAACTATCTTGAAGATACTCAACAATGTGGAGCATAGTGAGACAGTCTGTGTAGCGCTGGAGAATAACGATATTAGTGAAGATTTGAATGAGTATAAATTAAGGATTTTTGCGTGTATTTATGGTGGCAAAGATATTAATCTTGATGGCTTCAAAGCAGCTATGGGCAAATCTTGGTGATGTGGATCCTTTTCAATCCAAAAAATTGATGAGGTTTTCTACCAAATATTCTTTGCATTACAAGAAATCGTAGATTTTGTTCTAGACAATGGTCCATGGTCTTTTGATGACCACTTAGTCCTTGTGCGTCCATGAAAGCAATTGGACTGCAGGAACATTCAAGATGTGGAGGAGGAATTCTTCTGAGTTCACCTTGTTGGTTTACCCTGTTTCTTCTATACGACATATGTAGTTCTCAAGATATCAAAATCATCTAACTCATGGATTGAATTCCAACTTCGAGATGATTGAGTTCAAGGCACCAAATTCTTCCACTTCAAAATTTTGATTGATCTCATGTTGCCTTTGAAAAGGATATTCAATGTCTCTATGCCAGATGGCACTATTCATTCGACTCTCATGAAATATGAGTGGCTACAAACATTTTGTTTTGTTTGAGGGCTTATGTCCCACCACTATCAAAATTACCTAGACAAATCTACTACTAATCTGGATGTAAAAGTGTTGCTTTATGGACCATGGCTTGGAGGAGTTGATCATGTGAGATCGGATACACTTTTTGCCCTCAAGAACCCTAACTTAGTTTTCCACCTACACATGGATGGCACGATGAATGCTCCATCTCCCTCGACATCTCCCCCTCTACCAAGAAGACACCAATCTCTCATGGTTGTTCCTCAACCTATTTCACATAACATCCCTAAAACCATCATCCTAAGTCCCCCCTCATTGAACTGTACAACCTAGAACCCACAAATAACACCAACATGTTTGTCTCAAATCACACCCCAGAAATGTCCTTCCCATGCACATTAAGAGATTCTAATTCCACCAAACCACCTATGGTCCTGAAAAAATGAAGTTATCAATGGCGAAAGCTGCTAGGTAGCCCCGATGATCATCATGATTTGTATGGGATGAAATTATCAAGGTTAGGGACTCCCCGAGCAATTCATGACCTCAAGACTTTGGTTCAATTTCACAAGCTCGTGATTCTTTTTCTTATGGAAAGAAAATTTCCAGCATTAAGGATGTCACTATTAAAATACAATTTTGGTTTTACTCATGGCTTTTTGGTCAACCGAACTAGATTAGGAGGAGGTTTGGCAATGTTATGGGTAGATTGGGTGGAAGTTAGTATTTTAAGTTTCTCAACTGGGCATATTGATGCCTAAATTGATAATTGTTCCAATGATAAGATTGGTTTTTAATTGGCTTTTATGGAAATTTGGAAGCATCTCAAAGAAGCCATTCGAGGAAGCTTCTTAGATAGATTATATGCATTGTCATGAACCGTGGGAAGTATTAGGTGATTTTAATGAAATTTTATACTCTCATGAAACCACCAGACATAACGGAAGACCAGACTATTTGATGCATATTTTTGGGGAAGTTGTTGATGACTTGGCCTTAATAGAAATGGCAATGGAAGGGCTATTTTTACCTGGTGGAATAGATGAGATAGTATGCAGTCCACAAGAACCAAACTTGACCATGGTTTTGGCAATTCAACTTTTATAGTCCAACACCCCCATAGTTGGATACAAGTTATTTCGATGGTAACCTTTGACCACCACATCTTACTATTACATTTGAAGTTCAAATAAACAACCAATTTCGACACAAGCAATAAGGTCTGTCAATTGGAACCATGGTGGCTTAAAGATAGGGAGTGTAGCGACATCATTCAAGAAACTTGGAGGGAAAAATAGAACGATAGTCTAGATGAAGTGCAGTGAGAATTGGGGGCTTTAAAGGGTTACTTTCATCCACAGATTCCCAGGAAGTATGGTAGTTTGCCAAAACACACAGGAAGAATACATTCTATAGGCTCATGCTCACGTGAATGTGTTGTTGGAAGTTGAAGTGGAAAGTGAATATGGTGACCAAAATACATCCTATTTCCATCACCATGCTAATCATTGACGTAGGTAGAATCATATTGGATGAACTCGTGATGAATAGGGTATACTACATACAACCCAAAAGGATATCTCTATGGTGGCAGTGGAGTTTTTTAACAAATTGTTCTATAGCTCCAATACTCAACCTGATTCAATAGCATCTTTGGTGAAGCTGAGATACAACATCTAGGTAATCATGATAACAAACTCTTAAATCGACCATTTACAAAGGGCAAAATAGTGGCATATTTGAAAACTATACACCCATCTAAAGCTCTTGGACCAATTGGATACCCTGCCATTTTCTTTCAGAAACATGGGGTATTGTTGGCCCAACCATCAATAATATGCTGTTGGGTTGTTTGAATGGAAAACATGATATTCACACTTTCAATGAGATATTTATCACCCTCATCCCAAAATAAAGAATCACTCATAAATGGCAGAATATCATCTCATTAGCTTGTGCAATATCACATGTAAAATTCTAGCCAAAGTTCTTGTATGACCAATTAAACCTTTTTTAGATTATCTTATTGATCTATCTCAATGAGCCTTTGTGAGTAACAAGTTGATCATGGATAACATCATCATAGCTATGGAGGTTTTTCATTGGATGAAGCTTGGAAAAGGAAATGTTAATTATGATTCTTATGCTCTTTAATTAGATATGTCTAAAGCCTATGACCAAGTTGAATTGTCATATTTGGAGTGGATGATGCAAAATATCAATTTCCCTGATTGCTTGATCCATTTGATTATGAGTTGTGTGATTTTTGTTCAATTTCATATTCTAATAGATGGTGAGTCATCAAGGATGTTTCAGCCCACAAAAGGCATTTGATAGGGATACCCTTTATCTCCCTATCCATTTCTCTTATGTACGAAGGATCTTTCTAGCCTCATCTATCAGGCGGTAGACAAGGATGATTGAACACCAAATTTCACACCTTTTCTTTTTGGATGATTGTCTATTATTCTTGAGGGATACAAGATCTACTGTGCAAACTATCTTATATGTTTTGTCAAAATTTGAAAAAGCATTTGGACAGAAGGTAAATGTGCAAAAATCCTCTATTTTTTGTTTTCTCTAAAACAATTTTAGGCTCTCACCAAGCTACTTTGGAAAGAGACTTGGGAATGCAAGTAGGTACGGGATTAAATATCTTGGCTTACCCTTTTAATGGGATGATCTAAGAGAGATATTTTTGCTTACCTAAAAGAGAGACTTTGGAAGAAAACTTACAATTGGAAGGAGAAATTACTGACTCGAGGAGGAAAAGAAATTCTTATCAAACCTATCCTCCAAGCTATACTGAAATATGCTACGTCAGTTTATCGATTGCTTGTTGGTCTATGCAAGGAGATGAGCTCATTATTAAAAAGTTTTGGCGGAAATAGCTACGCATGGCTGCCTTGGACAATGCTTTGCAGGTTTAAGGACAAAGGACGGGTGGGCTTTCAATGTTTGGAATTGTTCAATCAGGCTTTATTGTAAAAGCAAGGGTGGAAAATCCTTCAAAACCCTACCTCACTAGCTACAAGGGTGCTTAAACAATGATATTTTGAAGGAGGGAATTTTATGGATGCTAAATTTGGATAGAAACCATTCTATCTTTCTTGATCAATACTCTATGGCTGAGAATCACTGCATAGGGGTGACGTTGGAGGATGGTGAATACAACAAAGTGAAGGTGTTTGATGACCCTTGGCTACCCGAACCTATTTTCTTTAGGCAAATAACAAACCCATGCTTCCTTCATGAAAGGCAAAGGTCTAAGACTTGCAACAGAATAGTATATGGAGGGAACAACTCCTAAATGTGTTATTCTATCCAAGAGATTGTGAACTCGTCCTTTAGATTCCACTCAATCCTCATGGGGGCCTAGATCACTACATATGGCATTACACACCTTCGGGTTGCTTCATCATATCTTCTGCTTACAGACTTGCCTTACAAGCTAGGCATCACAATAATCACACTGGTACTTCCACAGGAAGCAAAACCCCATGGCCTTTGAATTGGAAAAGTAATGTTCCTCCAAAGGTTTGCATTTTTGCCTGACGCCTATGCAACATATACTCATTTAAACCATAGGAGAATTACAATTATTGACTTATGCCCTCTTTACTTGAAGGACCTGAAAACTAAATCACATGTTTTTATTAATTGTATCTTTGCAAAAGAGATTTGGAGATGGTATGGTATATACTTACCTAGGTTTTGAAACCATGCAAATTCTTGGTTGTAGTTCTTTCAAAATATATTGGAGGTGTCAAAGGGGGATCCTCTGCTCTTGGAGAACATAATTATGGTGATGTGGGGGCTTTTATGGGGTGCTAGGAATGAATTGATTTTCAAAGGGTTGTTTGTTGAATCTCAAGTTATCAATAAGAAAGGGCTAGGCCTGCTAGCAACATATACAAATTCTAGCCAACTTTTAGAAGTACAGACAGTTAAAAACCAACTCCATCAGCACTTTGGGAGCCTCCTCAGACAAACACCTATAAACTTAACGTGGATACTTCTTTCTCGGCCTCAAGAGCAAGTTATGGTTGCATGGCATGAGATCATCAAGGTACAATGCTATTTACATGTGTAAGACCACATTTGCAAAACATGCTGAATTACTAAATATTTGGAGTGGATTCAAATAACAGAACATTACAATTTGACACATTTCACGATTGAAACAAACTATTTATTGTTAGCTATACATTTAACTAGTTTAGAAGAGGATTTCTCTCCCTTGGGTGGACTTATTGAGATGATTTGGGATAAATGCATCATTACATCTGATACGTGGGTGCAATTTGTACCACGACAAGCTAATAAAGTTGCCCATTATTTGGTGAAACTAAGTCATTCGGTAATATCCCTTCATTCCATATTTATTTTTTAAAGGATATTATGGTAATATCCCTTCCTTTCATATTTATTTTTTAAAAGACATTATGGTAATATCCCTTACTTTCATATTTTTTTTAAAGGGCATTATGGTAATATCCCTTTCATTTATATTTATTTTTTAAAGGGTATTATGGTAATATCTCTTACTTTCATATTTATTTTTTAAAGGGCATTATGGTAATATTCGTTACCATATCTTATTTTATTAATTCCCTTAAATCCTTTTCCTACTATGATAAGGATTCCTCCATTAGAATTCTAAATAGATATTTGCTCCTCCTTAACTCTATAAATATAGTAAAGATACCTTGAAATAGGTATGTGGACTTTAACTCTTTTTATTGGGTATTACTGCTTTATTTGAGTTTTGAGCTTATTCTAACTTAAGCATTGGAGGAGCCATCCGGGGATCAACCCCACATTGGCTTTGTTTTTGCAGGATAAAGGATTTTGCTTAAAAGCGAATAGGGGAAGTCAACCGAAAGGACCAGTCTACCCTCAGCCCAGGTTAGGCTCCACATCAAATTGGCGCCCACCGTTTCCTATTTGAAATCCTCGATTCGCTGACTACAAATCCATCTCTACAGACGATCGGGTAATAACTCACTACAATTATTATTACATATTACGGATACAAATCCATCATACCAGAAGATCAAGTAATAACCCATTACAATTATATATATTACGGATACAAATCCATCATAGCAGAAGATCGGGTAATAACTTATTACAATTATTACATATTACGGATACAAATCCATCATAGTAGAAGATCGGGTAACAACTCATTACAATTATACATATTATGGATACAAATCCATCATTTACAGACACAGGTACAACCCATCCTATTATACTTTATGGATACAAATCCATCATTTATAGACGATCGGGTATAACCCATCATATTATACTTTATGGATTCAAATCCAACTCTATAGCGATCGGTATATCCCATTGTATTATACTTCATGGATACAAATCCATCATCTTCAGATGATCATTATGGTAATATCCTTCCTTCCATATTTATTTTTTAAAGGGCATTATGGTAATATCCCTTCCTTCCATATTTATTTTTTAAAAGGGCATTATAGTGATATCCCTTTCTTCCATATTTATTTTTTAAAGGGCATTATGGTGATATCCCTTACTTCCATATTTATTTTTTTTAAAGGGCATTATGGTAATATCCCTTCCATCAATATTTATTTTTTAAAGGGCATTATGGTAATATTCATTACCATATCTTATTTTATTAATTCCCTTAAATCCTTTTCCTATAATGATAAGGATTCCTCCATTAGAATTCTACATAGTTATTTGCTCCTCCTTAACTCTATAAATATAGTAAAGATACCTTGAAACAGGTATGTGGACTTTAACTCTTTTTATTGGGCATTACTGCTTTATTTGAGTTTTGAATTTATTCTGACTTAAGAATCGGAGGAGCCATCCGGGGATCAACCCCACCTTGGCTTTTCTTTTGTAGGATAAAGGACTTTCCTCGAAAGCGGATGAGGGAAATCAACCGAAAGGACTAGTCTACCCTCAGCTCAGGTTAGGCTCCATATCGCCATTCTTTTTCAACTTATGTTTGTTGGTGGGGGTTATACACACCCAGTTGTCATGGCTACTTTGCAGCGAGATTGGATTCATTGTAATGGATAATTTTTTTTTTCCCTCAAAGGAAAAAAAAAAAAAAAAAAACTTAAAGTTGTTCACTTCATAAATACTAAAAAAAAAAAGGCGGATTTGTTTCACATTTACATTATCAATATTTATATATATACACTTTTTTAAACTTCAAAATTTTCTCTTCTTCAATATTAATCTTTTACTCATCTATTCTCTTAGTTCAGTTTGATTATTCAATGTTATAAATATTATAAATTCACTTTTTATTAATATTAAAAATTTAAATTAATAATTTATAACAATTATAAAGATATATATGAAACGGAATGTTTATCTAATATCTAATATATATAATACATATACCTTCCAATTACACTCTAAATAAGGTTTAATTTATTTTTATTTTTATTTTTTTTAAAAGATTAAATAAAAGTAGAATGTCAAAGTTAGTACTAACCCCAATGTAATGAAGAGGGAACTTATCTCGTTTTACCTTATCTTCTTGGTAGATCAAAGGCTCAAGTGTTTTCCTATCTTAAGAATCGAATTTGGAAGAAAACTCATGGCTGGAAAGATAAAGTTCTTTCCAAAGGTGGTAAAGACGTATTGATCAAATCAGCCCTCCAAGCCATTCCTACATATGCTATGTCAGTTTTTCACTTACTATTCTCTCTTTGCAAGGATATGTGCTCTATCATTAGGAGTTTTTGGTGGAATTCTTATGGAGATTAGCGTGAGACTGCTTGGGTTTCTTGGACTAATTTATGCAAACCTAAACATGAGGGGGCCTAGGTTTTCGTCATTCTCTCCTATTCAATCAAGCACTCCTTGCCAAATAAGGATGGAGATTGCTACAATATCCTCACTCATTAGTGGCTCGGGTATTAAAACAAAAGTATTTCCCTAACACAGACTTCACGCATGCTTGTAAAGGTTATAATTCTTCTTTTGGGTGGCAATTTTTGATTCATGGTAGAGAACTTCTTTTGAAAGGTTTGAGATGGAGAATTGGTGATGGGAAATCAGTTAGGGTCTTCCATGATCCTTGGCTGCCTATACCTTCTTCTTTTAAGCTCATAACCCCTCTCTGTTTCCTCCTTGAGCAGGTTATGGTGGCTGATTTAATTCAATTTGGCAAGTGGCGGACTGATCTTCTAAATGTTCTTTTCTGTCCAAGGGATATTGATTTAATTTTGCAGGTAGCTTATGCCTGAAAAGCAGCTCGAATAAACGGATATGGCATCACACCCCAGCTGGACATTTCACAGTGGCGACGAAAATTCAGTCTCAATACACACCTAGCAGCTCTTCTCGGCACAATCTGAATGGATGGAAGCTATTGTGAAAGTGCAATCTCCCGCCAAAGATCATCATATTTGCTTGGCAACTCAGCCATTATGCCCTACCAACACGGAATAATCTCAAACGCCGCAACATCATCCCCTTTCAAGATTGTTTACGCTGCTAGGAGGAAGAGACCTAACAACACCTCTTCTTTCATTGTGGTTTTACCCAGGCCATGTGGAGAGAAGCGGGTCTCAATCCTAACAACATAGCAAGGAAAGCTTCTTCTTGGTCTCATTTTTTCCAGCTATTTTTTGAAGCACATGATGCGAATCTTTGTGCTCTTGAACAGCTGATTATGTTTTTATGGAAGATATGTAGTGCATGTAATGACTTGTTTTTTATCGTTTTCTTTCGCCAAAGCTGGTGGTGGATTCAACTATGAGCTTCATGAATTTATTCCAAGCTCATAACATGGTACAATCAAGTATTCAACCTAGCATTTCCCTCCAATCTTGTTGGTTGCCTCCATATAGTGGGCAACTCAAACTAAATGTTGATGCTGCCTTTGGTACAAATGGTGCTGCGTTTGGCTTTGTGCTACGTAACCACTTGGGCGTTGTCCTTCTCTCAAGGGTTGGACTTCTTCATGGTATGCTTTTAGCATTCCATGCTAAGCTAATAGGGTTATGGAAGAGTTATGAAGTGGCTCGGGCTCTCTTTCCTCAGGAATTAACCATTGCAATAGACTGTCTTGCTTTGGTATCCCAATTACACAGTGGAGACAACAATCTTTCCCCGTTCAGCCATTTCATTGACATGCTTATTCTTTTCTTCTTCGATTAGAAAAGTGTATTGTTTTGTTTCAACATAGATCCACCAATTATGTTGCTCACACATTAGCTAAAGTTGAACTTGATTTTCCATCAAGCATTGTATGGAGAGATACCTCTCATCCTTCGGTTTTAGCCTCACTTCATCGTGATTGACTTTCATACAATGCGAATTGATCCCACTTTTTTCTACCCAGTGTGAATGTGTGCGAAACAACGTGGTCCCATCCTGCTCCTCGGACAGTGTTCTTAGATCAGAATTATTACATTATTCTTCTTCTTTTTTTTTTTTAAAAAAAAAACATTTTTAATTAAAGTGAAAATTACAATTGCTCTGAATAAAAATATTAATTACATGAAATTTTAAATTTTTATAATTAAATATTAATTAAATATTAATAAACTTGATGTATTATTATTTAAATATGTGACGTGAACAGACGAATAAAAAACAAAATTTATTCGTTTCCATTGCCTACTTTTCTTATATTATGATAACTATTTTTCCTTTTATTCGTTTCTCAACAAATTTGCTTATTTTTTAGAATAATATTAGCATTGAAATTTTATTTTATAATTCTCCTTTTTAATAATTTCTTTTAATAATTATTAAATATAAATTATTATTTAAAAGAATAATTATTAGATTAAGTATCAAGTAAATTTAATTTTGGCCATACTAGGTTTTCTTTTTTTTTTTTAATACTTTTTAAGATAAGCCTATTTTTTTCTAGAAATTTTCAACACTAAATTTATTTGAAACTAAAAATATAAACACAAATTTGTTTTGGACTAGAAAAGATTGGTAATTTAAATCCAAAGAAATTTTAATCTTACACAGTTAAATTTTTTTTGAATGAATACTCAAAAATTCTTTAGAATTTAAAAGTTAAAAATATAAAAAGCAATTTATTTTAAACCAAATTCACCAGTTATTTATAATTTAAAAGTACATAAAAAATGTTATATCAATTTGTTTTAATAAGGAAATATTATTTAAATACGTGCCAACAAACCAAAACATTTCTTTTAAATCATAGGAGTCCCCGAGCCAACAAAATTACGGTAATCATTAACGTGAAGAAGGAAAAAAAAACAAAAAGGAAATGAATATTTTATGTGGGATTAGTTGTAATCTTACCACATCAATTGGGAAAAAAGTCTTGGCTGGGGTTTATCTCTCCTGCAAGTGGGAATGCACATCGAATTTGGAGCAGACGCACATGTTCATGTGACTCGGTATGGTCAACAATCATTAACGTGAAGAAGGAAAAAAAAAAAAACAAAAGGAAATGAATATTTTATGTGGGATTAGTTGTAATCTTACCACATCATTTGGGAAAACTATTATTTTAAAGTCTTGGCTGGGGTTTATCTCTTCTGCAAGTGGGAATGCACATCGAATTTGGAGCAGACGCACATGTTCATGTGACTCGGTATGGTCAACAATCGTTTACAACAATTAATTAATGTGAAACCTTTATTTGTAGAATTTTTTTTTTTAAAAAAAAAATTGAGAGATTGGTAAATTTTGTTTTAAATATTTAAGGTTTTAGTAAATTTAATTTTAATATTTTAGTTTAGACAAAATATCATTTTTAGTCAATAAATATTTTTAAAAATTTACTTAAGATTTTCAATTTTTTTTTCCCTCTATTTAACGTCACAAAACTTTTTAAAGCTTCAAATTTGGCCCTTTTGGCTGAAATTTGGACAAGTCAACGTGGATTCTTAAAAATTTCATTACTTGGGTTTCAAATTCAGCTCTGCTAGGTGAAAGGACAACATCCTAACCGTTGGGGATAACAAAATTATATTTATTTTAACACATTTTATATTATATAGTAATAATTATGCATACTTAAATTAAATTAATTTTAATCTTTGGAAATATTCCCCTATCAATTAATTCTATACCATTTTTTTCTTTTTTTTGCCTAGGTCCTAAATTTTTAATTTTTTACTTATTTGATATCTATATTTTTACTTATTTGATCATTTTTACCATGTGATTCTTAGGTGCTATTTTTTTAAGAACATTTTTTATACTTGAAGTCTTTATTCTTTAATAGTACATGGTGGTAAAAATGAAGAAAATTTAAAAATAAATGGCTAGAAAAATGAAGTTAGGCAAACATAAAAAAATTAAATATTTAGGACCTAATTAGAGAAATAAAAAAAAGATATAAGACTGAACTTGAGATGTTACCTTTAATCTTTTAACGTTTAATTAAGATGTGGATAGATCACAATAATTATCAAAAATTTTGATATCATTTTAGAATTTTTATTTTTCATTTGGAGATTATTGCTCGGCTTGTTTTATCCTTATAAATTAGGGATTGGGACTGGAAAATAGCATTACATTAATTAAAATATTTTGAAGGCGTCATACTCAATTAACGCTTAACTAATCTTATTTTTCTTTAAGCAATCACTTTCTTCTTTTAATTATGTTCTATATATGTCACTGATCATAGATTTCATGGTTAATGTATTATATATATATATATAGAAAGAGAAACAACCAAGTAAGTAAAAATTTGAAGTATAAAAAGCATTAATAAAAAAAAATAGCATTTGAGAGTCACATGGTAAAAATAATTGAAATTAAAAAAAAAAAAAAAAAAGTTAGAAGAATAAAGTTAGGTAAACATAAAAATATATGATATCAAATAAGTATAAAATTAAATATTTAGGACCTATAATTAGTTTAAATAAGTATGAAAGGGGGATATTTTCAAAGATTAAAATTAGTTTAATGTAGGTTTACATAATTATTACCATATAATATAAAATGTGTTAGAATAAATATTATTTTGTTATCTCCTAACGGTTAAGATGTTCTCCTTTCACCCAACAAACTTGAGTTTGAAAAAGTTTTTTTCCGGCAAAATGGACCAAATATGAAGGTCGTAAAAGGTTTTGTGACGTTAAATGCAACAAAAAAGTTCAAGGACCTTAGGTAAATTTCATAAAAAGTTTAGTGACTAGAAACGACATTTTGCCTTTAGATCATAAATAAATTAGGTTTAGGTGGCTTTATGGGTGGTAATATTTGATCCAATATGAAAATAACACAAAATTAGCGAATTAAGATTAAGGATAAATGGATTTTTGTCTGAGCGATTCGACCCTTTTAATGATAATCATGTTCAGATTGTAAACCTGTTAAACTTGCATAATGTATTTAAATAATAATTAATTTTTATTATCTTTTTTAATTGTATACTCTAATTTATTATTAAATGATTTAATAATTTTATTGTTTTTAAATTCTAATATTTTATATATAATTAAATTAAATAATATTAATATTTTATAAGTTAAATAAATAAATTAGTAGGTTGATAGCGTGTAATTGTGTTGGCGAATTAGATGGTTTTGAATTATGTAATGTCATAATCGGGTTGGCAAGTTGACACGATTATTTTTTGTCTCGTGTTTAGGTTTAGTTTTTTTTTCGTGTCGTTTCAGATTGATAGGTTAAATATAATTATTTTAACTCAATCTAATGTGATTACACGAACTCAATACGGTTGTCACCCCTAGGCGACTTTCGCCCTTTTAGATGAAAAAATGCTTAAGCAAAAGCATGAGTGTAATGATTTTTTATATTCATTAATTTATTTATGTCTTTTTTATATCAAAAGGACCAAAATTACTAAAATATAATTTATTTGGCATATAAAAGATAAAGATAAAATATTTAGTAAATGAAGGAAAGGTAGACCATCCGTTCTTTTCTAAGTAGGTAAGCGAAAAGGGGTTCCCTTTCTCTCTTATTGTCTTTATTACTAAATACCAAAAGATACTTCAAAAGGAGGTCAAAAGTCACTTGGAAGGAGGAAGTCCAAAAAGGTCCCCAAAATATGAGCTACTATAACATCTAAAAATCAAGTAAGTTTTTTTTTTTTTTTTTTTGTGCTGAAAAATGAAACTTTAATTAACTAAGGATAATAACGTCATTACAAGCATTCAAAGTAGAGTTATTAAGAGTAGAAATGGTTCTAGAATGTATAGTGTCTCTAGAATCCTTTTGGAAAGCAATTAAACAGAAATTAGGTGGCTTGGTGAAGCGTCCGTTCACTCCCATCATTCCTTCTTTAGCTAGTTGATTCGCCACTTCATTCGCTTCTCTGAAGATGTGTTGGAGATTGCTCTTGGTGAAGCCCTTTAGTAACCATATGCAATCAGCAATTAGATTTATTAGTGCATTGCTTCCAGAGGATCCATTATGAGGCTAATTGTTACCTCAGAATCATATTCGATCACGAAGTTTGTAAACTATTCTTGCTGTGCAATTTGTAACCTAGCACGTACAACTTCAATTTCAGCTTGATTATGATTTGTGCAGGAGACATATCTGGAAAAACCCAAAATCCATTGACCTATTTGTCCTCTAAAAACTCCTCTAATGCCTTCTAGTTTGTTACATAGGTTGAAAGCGCCATCGATATTTAATTTGATGAAGTCGTCCGATGGTAGTTTCCACTTAAAGTGCACAGTAATTGGGGATAGTTGCATCAAATGTTTTTGTGAGTTATGGAATTCATTTGCTAGCTTTAAAACATTGTGAATAGTGTGTTAGGCATAAATATATAATTATTTATGCCTAATTATTTGTCTAAATGACTTATCTAACCTTAAGAGGTTTTACATTGGGATTATCTAAATCCTACATTGGAAAACTACTAAACTATTTAGAGATTTGTCTCTTATATAAACAATTAATGTCTCCCAAAAAAGGTAAGTGTTTTTAATCCCTTTACTTTGGAGTTTGACCTTATCATTGGACAAGCTACTAATTTAAGCATCGGAGCTTCTTTGGGGGGTATACCTATTTGCTCCATCTTTTGTAGGAATTTCACTGAAGGGTCATTCAGGAAGACCATTCGGCTAGACCATACTTGAGATACAGGACCTTTCGGGTACATCATGTTGGCGCCCACCGTTTTCAGCATTTCAACAACTCACTCCATCATTATGACTACTAGCCGTCGTCCTACTCCCCCTTCTGCCAACCCTACTGGACATCGCCCATCTGGACCTAGTCAAATGCGCCCGGAAGCTACTCAACAACATGTTAGCCCCCGTCTAGCTGACCACATTCCTTTGCCGATTCCTCGTTCAAAGGATTTGCCCTTACAATCTACTTCTTACGGCCTTTCTCGCCGTCATGCTTATGGCAAACAACCAGTTCAGCAACCACCAGCTGAAGAAAGTGTTGGCACCAACACCTTTCGTGAACAGAATGGCCTTCCGCCTACTCGTGGCAAGCGTTCACAAGCTGATTATGATTTCATGTTTGCTCACTTGGATGAATTCAAGGAATTTCTCCATCAGAAATGTTCAAATTCTGAGGCTACTTCCAAGATTTCGGAAGAAGCTGGATCTACCGCCCAAGGTGCTGCTGACATACCAACTCCCCAAACTGAAGCTTATCGCAAGAATGTACCTCCACCTCCCGTCCACAATGTTGTCCCTCTTGCTGCAGCTCCTACCATCCCTGCTGCTGTCCCCCCCCCCCAGCTCCAGTAAAGCCAACTGCACCCACTCCAACATCAGTTTGTTTTGATTCTCCAACTATGAAACAAATTTCTATAGATACTGCCAGTACTCCTTTGGTTCCTACTCTGGAAGCTGATGCCAAAATCAAAGAATTGTATGCTCAGATGCAGCTTATTCTACCTAAGTTCTAACAGCCGGACATTGAATGGAATATCTTCGAGTCCAATCCTCTGAAGCCAGAATATCATGATGTTCCATTCCCTGATAAGTTCAAAATGCCTCATTTTGAAAAATACAATGGTTCTACTGATCTTGAAGTTCATATTAAACATTTCACTACCCTCATGGTTATGCATGTAGCTACTGACATAGTTCTTTGTCATTGTTTTCCTACCACCTTATCAGGTCAAGCCCTTGATTGGTTCAGCACGCTTCCAGCCAGATCCGTAACATCTTTCGGTCAACTTGGTAAGCAATTTTTGCAGCATTTTGCAGGTAGTCGTACGCAAAAGAAGCCACGCATCCATCTTCACAACATCTGGCAGCGAAAAGATGAAACATTGGCTGCATATAGAAAATGTTTTAATCAAAAAACGCACCATGTTTACAATTGTACGGAAGCAATGTAAATTGAAGCCTTCATCAACGGCCTTTGTCCAAGCAGATATTCTTCTAAGCTCAATACATTGCAACCACAAAATCTTCAAGATCTTTTCGTAAAGGTGTATAAATGGATTCGGGTAGAGGAGTTGGAGCATTCCAAGATGAAACTTCGACAGCTGGAGAAGGAAGAAGCTCTGAAGCTAGACCCTCACTTCAATCGCCGCAACAAGAACAAGAACAATCCCAGTTCTAATTCATACCATTCTCCTCAAGATCGTGGCCTTCATCCACATTCCCAGAAGGGTAACCACCCGAATCAACCTTCTTCACAACTTCTAGTTTCCCAAAATCCTTCCTCCCAGCAAGATACAATTGCACCTTCCGGGTAGCAGTCTCAACACTACCGGTACAACAACAAATGTTTCAACAACAACAACAATCAGAACAACAACTCTAGACCTCCCAGATTTGGTCAATTCTGCAATCCCAATTTCACCCCTTTAAATGCCCCTCGTGCCTTGATTTTACAGAAAGTTGAAAGTTTGGGTATCCTTCAACCACCAAGACCCATGATGCCCAATTTTGAACGCTGAAACCCAGATTTATACTGTCATTTCCACAAAGAAACTAGTCATACCATAGAAGAATGTTACTCTTTGTAGTGGGAGTTAGAATCAGCCATTAAAAGAGGATCCTTGACTGAATACCTCCAGCAGCCCCATGCACCAACGGCAGAACAACCCACAACTTAACCGTATTTGGCACCGAGAGTCATCTATGTCATAGCTGTTGGCAAGCCCTGCTTTTCGGCATCTTCCAAAAAATAGCAGAAGGTATCTGATTCCTCTTGTTCCCTTAATGATGACATACCTTTGGTAGTGTCCTTGCAGGTGGGATATTTCCTTGTTAAGCGCATCTTGGTCGATACCGGTAGTTCTACCAACATTCTTTACTACTAGGTCTTCTAACAAATGCAGCTTCCATCTTCTGCTCTCACAACAAGTAAAATCCCACTTATTGGTTTCTCCAGAACTACAACTTATAGTATGGGCAAAGTTAATCTGAATGTGGAATGAGGTCCTAAATTAAACATTCAGCAGCAGAATCTCACTTTCTTAGTGGTGGATTGCCCTACCGCTTATAATATTATCCTTGGACGTCCAGCTTTAAATGCAATGAAAGCATAAGTTTCCACTTTCACCAATGAACTGATCGTCCTATCTTCCTCAGGCCCTTGGTCCATTAAAGGCAATATTCAAATTGCCCAAATTTGTTATCAAAGCTTCCTTAGTTCCCCCTCCAGTGTCACAACCACCTCCGGTTGAAGTTGAAACAAATGAAGTTGAGAGGATGGAACCCTTTGACACTTTAGAAGAATTTCAGATTAATGCTGCTCACACTAACCGAAAGGTGTAACTTAGTACTTCCCTTCCCACCAGACTCAAATTTCAAATTCTTGATTTAATTACACAATTCAAACATGTTTTTGCTTGGTCATCAACTGATTTGGGTTCAGGCCCTCGGTCATTTTTTGAACATCGCCTTGGAATTCCATCGGATACAAAACCAATTGTTCAGAAACGTCGAATCCTACCTCCGACCAAATAAGAAGTCTTGAAAAAAGAGGTTCAAGATCTTTTATCAGCTGGCATCATTTGTAGAGTCCAATTTCCCCGATGGCTAGCTAATCCAGTAATTGTACCAAAACCAGGTAGGAAATGGCGAGTTTGTATTGACTTTACTTTACTCAATAAAGCCATTCCAAAAAAGCCTTTTCTACTACAACGAATCGATCAGTTGGTAGATGCTACTACCGGATATGCTTTACTTTCATTTTTAGATGCTCATAAAGGATATAATTAAATCCAAATGGCCATTGAGGACGAAGAAAAGACATCTTTCGTCACTCCCGAAGGACTCTACTGTTATACTCGAATGCCTTTCGGCCTCAAAAATGCCAGTGCTGATTTTCAATATGCAATCAACCGACTGTTCTAGCCATAATTAGGCTGAAACATTGAAGCTTACATTGATATTTTAGTCAAATCAAAAACACAAATTGATATTTTAGATTATTTGGCTGAAACTTTTTCTACATTCGAACGTCATGGCCTTAAATTGAATCCGGCCAAAATGTTCTTTTGGTGTTCAAGCGGGTAAATTCCTTGGTTTCATGATATCTCGACGAGGTATCGAAGCTAATCCATCAAAGATTGAGGCTATTCAAAAGCTTTAGTCTCCCCGCACCATCAAAGAGGTTCAGCGCCTTAGCGGTCGAATAGTTGCTTTGGGCCGATTCCTCTCAAAGACTAGGGAAACATCCCTTCCTTTTTATCAGCTTTTACGGAATCCAAAACACTTCAATTGGACTCCTGAATGTGAAAATGCCTTTCAACACAGCAAAACACAGTTAGTTTCTCCTCCGTTGTTGGTTCCTCCACAGCCGGAAGAAGACTTACATTTATATACTTCAATTTCTTCTACGGCTGTCAGCTCTGTTTTATGCACCTTTCGGGGTTCAAGCATAAAACTTGTTTATTACGCCAGCCATGTTTTCCAAGGAGTCGAATCTCGATATTCTACCTTGGAGAAACATATTTTTGTACTCATAGTGCCAGCCCGGAAGTTAAAGCCATATTTTTTAGCACACAAAATAATAATGCATACCAACGCTCCCATTCAGCAACTCATTCACAAACCGGATGTTAGTAGTCGAATGATGCGTTGGACACTTGAACTTTTGGAGTATGACATAACATACACTAACCGAAAGATAATAAATGCTTAAGCACTTTTAGATTTCATAATTGAGTGTACAATTTCTTCTAATAAACAGGTTCCTATTCCTGACACTCATATTCCTCTATTGCAGGATTGTTGGATCATGAATGTTGATGGCTCGGCTGCCGAAGCTAATAAAGGCGCTGGCCTCGCATTCACTTCACCAGAAGGTACCAAACTTTACTATGCTTTAAAGTACACCTTCCTAATAAGCAATAATGAATCTGAATATGAAGCACTTATTGCTGGTCTCAACATGGCTCGTTCTTTGCAGATCTAGAACCTCCTAGTAAAAACTAACTCCCAGGTTGTTGCTGGATAAATAAATGGTGATTTTGATGCCAAAGAAATAAAGATGAAGAAATATTTAGAGTTAGTTTCTTCTTTGTTCCCTCATTTTGCATACATTCGGGTTGAACACATATCCTGAAAGTACAATACTGAGGCTGATTTTTTATCTAAACTTCATAAAGGTGAAGATATCGACGGAACATGGATCGAGCCTTTAACTTGAAAATCCATTGACTTGCCGATTGTTGCCTCCATCAATAATGATCCATCATGGATGGATCCTATTATAACCTGCATCAAGGATGATACACTTCCAGTAGATTCCACTATGGCAAAGAACATCCAAATATCCGCTTCTCGGTATGTCCTTCTTGATAATTCTTTGTACCGTCGTCATTTTTCATGGCCCTTACTTAAATGCATCACCTCAGATGAAGGAAACTATGTCCTCCGAGAGGTACATGAGGGCATATGCAATGCTCACATTGGTGCTTGCAATCTGGCCCTCAAAGTTATGAGAGCTGGATATTTTTGGCCAACTTTAGAGACAGATGCTACAGATCTTGTCTGAAAGTGTACCAGTTGCCAATTACATGCCAATGCACATCATCTCCCGGCAGCAGAATTCTATTCATTGAGCAATCCTATACCTTTCTGTCAATGGGGTATGGATCTTGTCGGTCCTTTTCCAAAGGCAGTCGGAAGCAAAGAATTCCTTGTTGTTGCAATCGACCATTTTACTAAATGGGTCGAAGCACGAGCCCTTGCTTCCATAACCGCCCAAAAGATCAAGGATTTCTTCTGGGACGAAGTGATTACCTGATTCGGCATTCCCAGAATTTTAATAACCGATAATGGAAAATAATTTGAAGCCCAAGAGTTCCAGACTTTCTGCTAGAAACTACAAATTGACCATCGATTTACTTTTGTTGGATATCCATAGACCAATAGCTTAATAGAAGTGATAAACCGGACAATCATTCAAGGCCTTTGGAAGCGGCTTGACAATGCTAAAACAAAGTGGGTTGATGAATTACCCAGTGTTTTGTGGTCTTACCGCACAACCCCTCATTCACGCACCAAAGAAAGTCCTTTCAGCCTATGTTTTGGCATCGATGCTTTGCTTTCGATATAGGACCTTTCGGCTACATCAGTGAACTTCAATTGGGTGGTAATGTTCTTTGCTAATTGTTGTTTTGTTTCGATTTTTCCAAATTAGCCTAGCTGAATAAGAAAATATAGTACTCCAAGGTATATTCAAGAAGCAAGGGTGCATTTTAGTACAATTTTCTTTAAGCCAATTTGATAGAGTTTTGGTTGAGAAAATATTTTTTGATACATTATTTGGTAAGAATATATTTAAAGAGTTCCAATTATCTAAAGCTACATGGCAGTATCTGACAATATGTTTTGTGTTTTCCTCAGGATGATTACAATTGTTGCAGGAGGGTGATGTAAGAAAATTCAGCTTATGAAGGTATGAGTTAGTTTTTAGTCTTTGATGTTGACAAAACCGGATAAAACTCTTAACTCTGTTATGAACTGGTGTTTTCCAAATCCAATTCCATGTGTTATTTTGGTGTGGATTATTGGTATGTTGGTTAAGGTATTGAATGATATAGTGATGGGTTGAAGTAACAGTAAATTAGCTTGAAGTAGTAAGATTCCAATTGAGAGTATCTTTTGTATTTGAATGCAGGCTAATAGGGATGCTTGTGATATCTTTTAGAATTTTATCAGGTAGTGGGAAAGAGAGTTTTCCTAGTTCCATGAGTTATTAGAAATCAATTCATGTACAGTCAAATATGATTCTAGAGGAGTAAGAGGACCATGTATGATTTGTCTTAAAGGTGTAAGAGAAACTTAGCTATCATTCCTTATTGATAATTTAATATTTGTTCCTATTATCCATTTTGAATTTTGAGAGCAATAACTCCAACCAATAAGGATGACTTTCCATATAAAGCTGAATTTAGATGTTGCTTTAGTTGTAGGTATCTTTATGGTAATCGAATTATTGTATAGATAGTTGGCTTTTATTAAATTGCACTAAGGTGTTATTTGTATCTAACATGAGCCTCCAAGCTAACCTGAAAGTAGTGCTTTATTCTGAATTTTGATGCCTTTAATTTGCAGCCCCCTTGTTTTCTAGAATCAGTAAGGGTTATCCACCTTATGGTATGTAATTTTCTTCCTTGATCTATGTTGGAACCCCATACAATATCTCTTACAATTTTATTGATTTAGTTTGTTGTTTTTGATGGTAGGGATATGCATTGTGTTAGATGCGAGGAGATGGCTGTTAGAATTGACTTAGCTAGCGTGACTCTACCCATGAAGCTAAGTTGTTTAGCTTTCCACGAAGATAATTTCAGCTTGAGATTAGCTATGATAGTTGAGAAATCATTGTGTTTTGGGTTTTTGTGAAGGATAGGAATACCTAAGTATTTTCCTAAATTAACAGTACTATTGATACCTAGGATGTTATAGATGTTGGAGGTTAAATTTGGCCTAGTATTTTTTGTGAAGTAGACTTTTGATTTGTGAGGCCACTACACTAAGCAAAGTTGTTTAGTACTCTAGCAAATAGTGGGAGCATTTTGTTCAGTTGCATGGGCAAAAAGGAATACATCATCAGCAAAAAAAAAAAAAAAAAAAAAAAAACATGATAGAATAGGAGGCTAAGTAGGTTTAAGAGAATAGGTTCCCATTTCTTGTTGTTTATTACTTCTAGGATTAGTTGTGAAAGATGCTCCATGCAGAGTATGAAGAGGTAAGGTGATATAGGATCACCTTGCCTTAATCCTAGGGATGGCTGAAAAACTTCAGTAGGCTGTCCATTGATTAATACTGTAATTTTAGATGTAGTTATGCAAGATTTGATAGGGTTTATCATGTTGTTGGGAATGTTTATAGATTTTAACATTTCAAGGATAAAGTCCCAATTTATAAAATCAAAAGCCTTATGCAAATCAACTTTGATGTTGTTTGGGATTGTCCATATGATGAATAATCTCTTGGACAATTATATAATTGTCAGCAACTCTTCTTTTAGGCA
>JAXGGT010001240.1:2733-27226 GCA_035583425.1 Marsdenia floribunda | reverse complement strand
GTTATAAATATCTTGTCCACTTTCCTTCCTTTGGACGTCTATGGTATCATTATAACTTGAAGTAATGTTTGTTGAGACGATACTTCCTTTTGCAAGTAGAGTACTAGATAGGGTTGACAACTATGTATTAACTGGGGCATTGGCTTATTCGTTTATCAAATTCTTAGAACTTTTATGGTGTTTGATGTAGTAGTTTTGACAATATCGTGTTACATGGAAGTTGGAGATTGTTGTATTGGAATCAATACTCTCACAATTGGATGTTGAATATTGTTGGAATCAATATGTTTATTCAAATGACAGAAGCTATTTTCCTGAACTTTAGAAAAAAAAGAAAAAAAAGATGTTAATATCAAATTCTTTGCAAAAACTTGGTGGATCTATTGATATCTGATTCCTAGTTTTGAAAAATATTCAATTTCTCATTACATATTGTCAAACATGTAAATTATGATATTTTGCCATAAATATTGTTAGCATATTATCAAAAATATTTTGTATTTTGATTATTAAATGTCTTTTATTTAATGAATAATTTAAATTTTGAATAATTTTTCATTTTTATGAATGTTAATTTTGTTTTTTAATTTTAATAATATTTTAATGTTAATTTTTTTAAATTAAAATTATTTTATTTAAAAAAAAACTAAAAAACAAAAGCAAATGTTACTAGTTTAAAAACTGTTCATTTTAATAAAATTTTAATTTTTTAATAAAAATATATAAAAAATTTTAAAAAAATATTAATAAAAGCAGAAAAGGCGGCTCCTAGCCATCATTTCTGCCAATTTTAATTTTTTAAAAAATTTTCAATTAAAACATTTTAAAAAAATAAATTGGACTCAAATATGACGGCTAGGTGGCCGCCATATCTGACCACCAGAAACGGTGGCTCCCCTAGCCGCCGTATTTGGCCTTTTAATTTTTTTTTTTAAAATTAATTTTTACGACGATTAGGCCAACCGTCGTTTTTAAGTGTCGTATTTGATAAAAAACGATGGCGTAGAACCACCATATTAGGCAAAAACGATGGCTCCAGAGCCAAAAACGGCGGCTCCCTGGCCGCCGTTTTTGCCCTGATTCCCAATAGTGAGATAATAGAGAGAGAGAAGATCATAAATTATGTGTCAAAGGTTTAGTTTCTTGTTCTAAGTCTTCTTTTGTATTTATGATTAAATAAAAAAAAATCAAAGAAAAAGAAGGTCTAGAACAACGCAGGGGCTCAATCCAAGGCATCTAGTCATGTCAAGCCCAACGAGAAGCCCAAAGGAAAATGTTTCAAATGTGGCATATAAGGGTATTGGAAGTAAAAATTTTCTAGACTTCTTAGCCAAATCTACTTTAGGTATTGCTCTATACCTCGAGTCTAGTTTGATGATTGGATCTCCGTTCGCATAGATAGTTGATTCTTGAGTCATTAACCATGTCTATAACTCTTTAAAAGTGTTTAGAAGGACAAGAGACTCAATTAATAAAGGCAAGCATGAACTTCAAGTTGGTAATGGAGCAAGAATATGGGCTAAGTAGTGAGAGATCTTGAGCTTTTATTTGATTTTAATAGGATATTAGTTTTAAAAGATATTTTATTTGTTTTCTGCTTCAAACAAAAGATATTAGTTTTTTATTTTTTTCCATTCTGGTGTTTCCATCAATAGAGATCGTAATTTAATTTGTTAGGAAAATATGTATGGAAATTTTTTCTATATGTATCCTATTGGAAATCAATTAAACAATATAAGAAGAGAAAATTCATATCAAACAACTCATATTGGGACCATGTTCCCATGGCCCTGGATTATTTAGATTATCTTGGACAATCAGAAAAGAGTGATTAATCCTCACTAAGTGAAGCATATAGAATCTTTTTTATGAGTCTGTGTTAACTAACTAGAATAATACACACAATATACAAGGATATTGATCTCATAAAAGAAATTTCACCCAACATACATCAATGTGTAAAACCCTTACCTTCGCCAAACAACAAACTCATAATCAAGTATGGAAGTATGTGTCTACAGTGTAGCAGTAATTGTCTGATTTCTATAATTATTGTACTTTAAAAGAGGTAACTACTACAGTTGCAATTCCACATATTCAATGTACACTTATGCCTATTATGTGAGCAAATTATTCACCGATTTAAGGTAAACCATTCATCACTAGAATTCATGACATAATAGTCATATTTTAATGAAATGCCCAACTCCATCAAACAACTCAAAACTCAATTTTACTTTTATAACAAGTTTTCATGGTCTATACCTTACTATGAAGAACGAACCATCACATAGACCATTATTTGTTATATACTTGGACGTCTAAACATGCAATAATGTAAGAAAAAAAAATACTAAATTGAATGAATACATATTTTATTGCAATATAATCATTCATAATACATAGTCTTTAAGGATATACATTCCAGCACCAAGCCACTTATCCTTTGCCAGGATTATTCATTTGGACTTTAAAAGAATTTTTTTCAACATTACTAGGGATATCTTATGTTTCCTTGATAAAAGATAAAGTAGCCTCTTATTTGACTTGAGATGTTGAAACATTTGCTTTTCTTTTCTTGGTTCATTCCTCAATCTTCTTGCGTTTCTCTCAATTTCAATTTCAAATTCAAATTCAAGATTATGTGTATAAAGAACATCTTAGACATAAAATGAAACTAATATCATCAATTTAATACCAATTTTCGACAATGATGCCAAAATTTGATGGGTGCCAAATCGATCAAGTTAATTCCTACAAGAAAATGTTATTCTTACATATAGTGATTAGTATGATTGATCCCACATATATTAAAAATCTTACTAATTTCTAAATTTAAAGAGTCAAAACTAAACAATAGGGTGACAACAGGGTAATAAATAATAAATAAAATATCAATCGCACAAATGAATTGATAAATAAAGATATTCAACCAATGTGTGATCTCTGTAATGATTTTTGCAATTGATGTTTGAAAATATCCTCTTTTCAATTTTATATCCTTTTTTCAACTAGGTCCTAAATATTTAATTTTTTACTTATTTAATATCATCTATTTCTATATTTGCCTAACTTCATCCTTTTAACCATTTTTTAAATTTATTTTTATTAAAGAAAGAAATAGAAATTAAGTTGTTCATTTTCTTTTAAGATAAAATAAAGTTTTTTTAAAAAATAAAAAATCTAATATAAAATGAGATAATAATATGACTTAGCTCAATTGATAATAATTATACTTATTATTCAAAAGATAATGAGTTCGAATCATATTGAAAAAAAATTTCAAAAAAAAAAATGCAAAATGAGAGTAAAAAGGGAAAGTCCAAAGAAAAAAATAAAAAGTGAAGAAAAATAATAATTGAAAGTCAATAACCATAAAATTTTATAATTTTAAAAGGTCAAAGAAGTTTATAAACACTATAATACCGTCATCGAAAAAATAAAATAAAATAAAAGTATAGTTTAGTTTTTTTTTTTTTTTTTTTTAAACTTAAAAGGCATACTCTCTTGATTATTTTTATTTGTCATATTGGATAAAAATAGATTTTTTTTATTTGCTATATTAAAAAATTAAAATATATTTATTAATATATATTTTTTATTAATATCTCTATAATTAATGATTTATAATTTATACTTATCAATTATTCTTAATTGAAAAAAGTAAAGTTAAAGAATATTTAGGCTGTTTTTGGATTAGGATTTTTTTTTTTTTCAAAATTTCACTCAAACTCAAAAAAAAAAAAAAATAGTTATACTTGTTTGGACACAAATCTGACATGTTACTATTCATGTCTGGTGAGGTGACAAAAAAATGAATAAAAAATTCACTCACTTACTATAAATATTCAAATATACATATAAATATATATAATTCAAATAAAAAATCATCATTACACTAATAAAATATATTATTTTTGTCTCCCACTTACTAGACAACATCTTACATTGGCCTCACCTTACTCTTCGTTATTCGCAATCAACTCAATTCTTTTTGAAAAAAATGAACTTTCTCAAAAAAAAGTTCCAATTAAAAAATACCCTTAATATTTTAGACGTTTCAACTAAAATAAGACCCATCAATTTTTATATTTTTCTTAAAAAGTGTAATTTCTTGTATGTGACAAATAATAAAGAAAGAGAGTACAAAAATGATGTATCTTTTAGTTGAAATGATTAAAATATCCTTTGATTAACTCTTTTCAATTATGAACAATTACTCTCTTTTAATTTTAATGTAACAATTAAGAAAAGAGAAAGTATTTTTTTAAAAAATATAAATTATTGTTAGATGATAATTAAAAGAAAAAAACGAAGATTGTAATGAATGATAAAAATTAGCAGCTTCATAAAGTCCAGTGAATCCGCTTATTGTAAATTTTCAAGACAATATAAATTCATATTAAAAAAAAAAAAAAAAAAGAAAAAGAAAGTGAATTTCCGGCGTGATTCTCACCCTTTAATAAACACATTTAATTTTATTTTTATTACTTTGGAATATGTGACTCACTACTACTAATATTTAAATTTTGATGGAAAGTTAATATATATATATATATATAAATTTAAATTTTATTTTAATATACAAATTTAATTAATAAATTTAAAATTTCTATATTTTACTAAAATTTTCACAAACTTTAAGTGTAATGTCTTTAAAAAGAAAGAAGAAAAAAAGACTTTAGTTTTTTTTTAATTTAGATTATAATATATGATTGACATGTGGTATAAAATAATTTTTAATAGGGGTCAAATTTAAGGCCTTTCACTTCATAAGCTAATTGAAAAAACTAAGGACAATCATATCAATCAAATTACTAAATTGTTGGACAAAAAAAATATTTGTAGTTTGAGGATTATATAAAGGAAAATTAGTATAAATAGTTCCTAAATTATGCCCGTTTGGTGGGATTGATCCCTGAATTAATTTTTTTATGACATTGATAACGCTAAAACATATCGAGTTTTTAGTATTAAACCATGCCTAGTTTTAGTTGATTTTTAAAGTATTTCGAATAAATTAATTAAGAATGACACTATTTTGCATTAATTTTGTTACGGGGAAGTTCCAGGGATTAAAATGAAAGAACGAACGAAATCAAGGACAAAAATGCAAGTCTGGCGCAACAAAACACGGCCTTGCTTCAAACAACACGGCCATGCTTCAAAAAAATTATCAACACGCCCGTGCTTTATCTTGAACACGCCCATGCTTATCTTGAACACGCCCCTGCTTGTGTTACACGGCCGTGCCATTTGAATTTTGAACAAACACGGCCGTGCATCCATGAAACACGCCCGTGCCAGCTATAACACGGCCGTGCACCTCATCAGATCCCGCAATATCATGGATTTCGTCAATTCTCAACTATAAGAGTTCCTGAAAAGCCTCTGGACTCCCCCTATAAATACCAGCGTTGTTCCACAGAGAAAACTCGGACATAGAATCAATGGAAATTTATGTGTTTATTCTAGATCTTGTATAGTTTCCTATAGAATTTTAGTTAGTTTATTTCTTTACTATTATTATAGTCTTTGAGCCTCGAACCATAAGGGAGAATTCTATAGAATAGTGAGAGATAGATTAGGTAAATTCTTGAAGATCAGAAGAAGGCGTCCATTGCAAGGATCTCGAAGAATTGGAGGACTAAGCAACCGTTGAAGAAGTGACATCAATACGGAACACTTTCTCTATCCCTTTTCTTCTTATTTTAATTCTTTGGATGTTGAAAATATGATTGAATTCTGTTCCTAGGAATTTCTACTTCTTTTTAATGAATAATTAGAGCTTTCTTTTTATATTCCCGGGAAGGATATTGAATTAATTTTCATTGTAAATTGTCATTATTTTATGTTTTCAATTTAAATTACTACTTGAATTATGCATGTTCTCTAAATCTAGAAGTAACTGATTTTCCCATAATCTTCAAATCTAGAAACAATTGAGCATGTTTTAGGATTTAAATTGACAATTCTTTGTTCAGTCTGGACCTTAGATGAATATTGAATTGCCGGATTAGGATAAATAACATGATCGGACCTTGATATGTTAAATACCCTAATAATCTTGAGTTTGCATTTAATTGTTTAGAATTGCTTGTGACGAACCGTATCAAAGTAATTAACATAGATAACTCAAGTACGGTAATAGAATAATTGGAAATTTACAATTGCCTTAGATCCACTTATAAGTTGATTCTTCGAATTTTGGTCTCACTACTTGTTTCATTGGTTATTAAATTCTGAAATTCCTATCTTCTTTTACTTTATAAATAGATTGTTAGTTTTTCTTTTTCTTATCATCTATCGAATCAATCTTTGGCCTTAATTCACTAATCAACAATTTTGTCATAATTGGTAATTACTAAAAAGTTTTTACCACGTTCCTTGGGATTATACGATAATTATAAATGTAAAATCGTGATGCTTCCTTGTTACTATCTACATACGATATGTACACTGCCTTTAGTTGTGTTTGATTAAGTGACAACCCTACGTGATTCGTTTTATTTGATTTATTCTGTTTTTATCACAACACAAGCACACACCAGACATTAGTTCTAAAATTATGTTAAATTATGTGAAATTAGTCATTTTATCTAAAACTTATGTTAAATCGCTGTTAACATCAAAACCTTAAAAAATCAAAAATGCCCAAAGGTTATTCTTCTTTTGAAATTTTGGACCAATTCCACACGATTAAACATAATTTGAGGACTAATGTCACCAAAAAATTACTTTAACGACTTGTCCCACCAAATGGGCATAGTCTTCTTCTTCTTTTTAAGATTAATTTTGGATCAGTTCTACATAATTTAATATAATTTGAGAATCAATAACACCCAAAAATTAATTTAGGAACCAATCCCACCAAATGGGCATAGTCCAAAAACTATTTATACCAATTTGCCTTTTATAAAAGTAGCAAAGAAGAGAGGGATTTCTCAGAGTTTGGAATCCTACTAGGAACCCAAAGCCCCACGTCGAAAATTTCACAAATAGAAGACATGGATATATAAATTTGGTCCATGTGTACAAAGCCGGTCTATGTATAAGAGGCACAACCTTACTTGAACAGGCTCTATTTTATAGGATCTGCTCTGGCAAAGATGGCCAACTGTATGTCTAAAACAATTTTTTCTTTTCCTCTTTTTTTTTTTTTTTTTAAGTATTATACTATTTTATATTCGAAATCATTTCATTTAATTTGAATTATACTCATAAAATCTATTTTTTATTTAAAAAAAAACATTACTCTCACTTTATATAAGATATAAATACTTTTTATTTAACTTTTTGATATTCGATAGTTATTTTAGGTTTCAATTAATTCGAAATCAAGCTGATTTGAATTTTTTTCTAAGAAAAAACTCTGAAAAAACTCTTCCTAATACTTATTTATCTATACATAAAATTAAAATTAGAAATTTTATTTAAGAAAAACAAACTCTTTTTATTTGGATGAAAGAGTTGTTAAGGAAAATTGACCAGTTTAGTCCTCTAACTATTTTTAGTAATTAAGATAAGTCCACAATTTTTTTTAACATGTTAAGTCCTACATCTTTTTACGAGCAGCCTGTTAAGTCCTTCCGATCAAAAATTTAAATTTTTCGGCTAAAATTCATCACGTGCCGGGCACGTAATAATTTTTAAGGGCAAAATCCTCCTTTTGAGTATTATAAAACTGTAAACTTAGACTAATTACAAAATTGTCCTTTTTATAATACTTAAAAGGACGATTTTGCCCTTAAAAAATTATTACGTGCTCGGCACGTGAAGAATTTTGGCCGAAAAATTCAAATTTTTGGCTGAAAGGACTTAACAGGCTACTCGTAAAAAAATGTAGGACTTAACAAGTTAAAAAAAACAAAAAATTGTGAACTTATGTTAATTAATGAAAATAGTTAAAGGACTAGCTAATTTTCTGAGTTCTTAATTAAACTTACATAGGATTTTTTTTTTTCTTTTTTTTTTTTGGTAAATAAAGACTTGCATAGTGAAATATGAAAAAGAAGTAGTTCAACCCTTTAAGGACTTGAAAAGAGTAAACACACTAACGAAAATAAAAGCCCATCGACGTGCTCAGCTTAGCTACAGTTCCAAAAGTAAACACACAGGACTTAATTAACTAACAAACAGATAGGAAAGGGTGAGAATGACAGTGTAATAAATAATGGGCTGACATTACTTAACCCAATAACAAGGTTTGCCTATGAACACAAAGATGATAGCCCCAAATTAAAATTTGGGTTTTGTATATGTGTATATATATATGTATATTGATTGGCCTAAAGATTCCCTAATTAGATTTAGTCTTCAAAAATGTAGGTTCGAAGGTGATAACTTGTGCCCCCAAGGTACCTGCAAAAACGCTACACGAAGAGGGGGTCTTCGGTAGATTTTTCGACGGTCAAGTTAGACAGAGGATCAGAAAGAGTTTAGAGGTTTCGAGCGTTACACGCGAAGAAATCCTAGATTACGAGAAGTTCTTGGGAGAGAGAGATTTTGGAGACGATGATAAATAGTGAGAGTACTTAAGGTTGTCCTCTTTCTCCACCTTTTATACCCCTAATAAGCAAAGTTCTTTTTCCCTTTAGATGTTAGGGAACTTATCCCCATGCAAAGGGACAAGATTTCCTCCTAGGGTGACACATGACAAATGTCCATTGGGAAGAGGCAAGAAAGGACATTTGCTTTGGGGGCTTGATTGTGAAAAGAGTATAACATGTCTTTCATGTATTTAATGCTCTCAACTACTTTGTACTTGGAAGTAATTTAATAATAACAATAACAAGGGAATAATTTATTTCATTTACTCTATTAATAAATACTTGAGTTCCATCCCTTGGGATAAAGAAGGGACAAAAAGGAATGTTTGACTTTTGATTTCCCCTTGCCTCCTTGTCTTCGACCTCATCAGTTGAGGTGTCCAAAAAATCTATAATACTTAACTATCTTGAATTTATTTGATTAATTGAATCAGTCGTGTTGACCGTTCAATATATACATACTAATAAAGAGGAGAACCAAGTAGTAGATCTCCTATAATTGAAGCATAGTCTATAAAGAACTAACCCACAAGCTACCTAAAAACAAGAGACAAAACATGGTCCATAACGGTTATTCGACAAAAGAAAAAAGATCATCAAAACAAGATCAAATGGTAGTTTCAGCCGTGGAAGACTGTGTAATAGAGAAGTGTTGAGCTTAGAATCATTCAACTAGGAGCAGTGGAAGGAACCTAAGGCAACTTTTGTACTCAGATTTTGGGCATATGGTACACTAACGTTTTGTGAAGAAGGGCTTCGATTAAAATTTCTTTTGTTTATTTTGATGCCTTTTGGCCTAGTTGCTTTTATGCCTTTTTTAGATATTTGGACAATATTTTAGCCCGCATGTGAGCATCTATCTTTGTTTTGTATTGACTACTTAAACTTTGCTCCTTTATTTCTAATATAAACTCATATTATCTACTTAAAAAAAAAAAAAAAAGAGAAGTGCTGAGTAAAATTTCTCTCAGTAACAGTATCACTACTGTAGCACTTCTTTACTTGAACACAAAAAAAAAAAAAAAAAAAAAGAAGGTAAACTCAATGGATGATAATAGTAGCTTATCAGCAAAAGAAAAGGATGAACTGGTGTGAAGCACGAGCGCATTAAGGAGAATAACAACCCACAAACTCTGAGGTTGAGATGGAAGAGCAGGCTATTATAGAACAAATGGAAGCACATGTGATAGAAGAGGAGCTACTCCTAAAGCACACACGAAGTAACGTGATTTCATATAAAGACAAACTGGTAAGTTCAGAAACTTCTGGTATGTCCAAGCTTATCAATTTAAATTTTGCCATATTAATATAGATCCCGAAGAGGTTAATGTCTTCAAATCTGATGCTTTTATACACTATCTACTGAAGAAAAAATGAGACTCTATCGACAGTGGGAAAAGGCTCTCATTAGTATTTGGAAGAAAGGTGGGATACCGTTCTCCTTTATAAGCTTCAGTCTATGTGGAGACTTACAGAGGAATTAAAGTTAATGGATTTAAGAAATGATTTTTTATCTTCTAAAGTTTAGATATGATCAAAA
This sequence comes from Marsdenia floribunda, assembly GCA_035583425.1. NCBI lineage: Eukaryota > Viridiplantae > Streptophyta > Magnoliopsida > Gentianales > Apocynaceae > Marsdenia > Marsdenia floribunda. The sequence goes on along the minus strand of JAXGGT010001240.1, from coordinate 17,137 downwards.
CTTATCTCAAAGGTTTTGCATGAAGGCCCCTAGTTTATAGGCCAAATCTTCTTAACTACAAGGCACTGGGAGCCTAAGGGTGTGCAATAGAAAAAAATGGTGTTTTTGAGACAAGTATCACTCAAATAGAATTTTGTCCCCCACTTTTTTTTTTTTTTTCAAATTGAATTTTATGTTGGAAAAAGTGAGAGTTAAATATATAGGTTTTATAGATGTAATAATTGTGTGTATAAGAGAATTTTTCTTTTTCTTTTAGTTTTAGTGTGTAATATTATTTTATTAATAATATATAGGTTTTATAGTGTAATGATTGTGTATGTAAGAGAATGTTTTTTTTTTGGGTTTTAGTATATAATATTATTTAATTAATAATATATATATATATTTGATTAAATGGGGTCTACCACATAGAGTAGGGTGTTAAAGTGGGAGACAAACTTGTTTTGAAAAAAAATGATGTCTAAATGTGTCGGGTTAATGGGGAACAAAAAAATTCCACTCAATCAGAGTTGAGTGGAAATCCAAACACACCCTAAATTATCAAGAAAAAAAAAAAGAAAAAAAGGCTCTGGGAGCCTAAGTTTAGAGAAAACTGAATGTAAGTAAGCTGCAATATGGGCTAGGCTACCAGGACTACTGTCACAGACTTGGCCTTTTCTTCCAATGAACCGTGCGACACTTGATCACCTTCGCTCATAATCAAGTCAACCTAGCGTCTAGTAGTTAAGTGAACCAAAAGCTAGCTAGAACAAGAGAGCTTGGGAGAATATTAAGAGCTTCGTTTACTCTTGAATCCTATACAACTCTTAGTTGGTTTACAAATGAGGAGCTTTCCCTATTTATAGGTCTCCTCCTCCTAAACGAATGGCTAGGATCGTTTTGATCCAACGGTTACAATCGTTAGTCTAGAACTATCTATACACTTCTCTATACATCAAGTAAATGTTAGAGTGTTCTACTATGTACAAGATCCTTCTAGAACGACCTACATCGTTCATGAGAGTTCAAGAGTATTCCGTTCCATTCTTGAGCCTTCTAGAGTCCTCTAGCATGCTCCAGGTGCTTCAAAGGTCTTTTTGGGCCTTCCATTCATCGTTTTCGTTTTATGAGTGAATCGGCCGTCACATTCTCCCCCACTCAATTCGACGACATCCTTGTCGTGTCTCATTCATAGTCTTGAATCTTGTCCTTTTGGTTCCATAGTGTGAGCTCGTGCTCCCAACTAGCTTCACTATTTGGCAAACCTCTCCACTTGATAAAATAATCCTTATAGCTTGGATGGCTGCCTCTCCTTGGAATCACTCGATGAGCCAAGATTTCTTCAACATCCATGTCCGGCATCGTGGTTATAGCCGTTGGGCCTCTTGTAGATTCACCTCTACTTGGTTCATCTTTATCTTCATGGTAAGGCTTTAACAAGCTCACATGGAACACCGTATCAATCTCCAAATGTGAGTGTAGTGTCAAACGATATGCCAACTTACCCACTCATTTCTCTATAGGAAACAATCCCTCATAGTGCCTCACAAGGCTTTTATGCACCTTGGTGAACCTTCAGCTTTGGTGGGGAAGGAGCCTCACCATCACTAAGTCTCCTTCGTTGAATTCCAAGTGTCTTCTTTTCTTGTCCACCCATTTCTTCATCCTCTTCGTGGCCTTCACTAAGTGTGCTTGTGCCATGTCGGCCTTCTCTTGCCAACCCTTAGCAAATTTGAAAGCTGCTGGACTTGGTCCTTTGTACCCCATGGCCAACGTGTGTGGAGTCATAGGCTGCTGCTCCATAGCTATCTCGAAAGGACTTGCCCCTATCGACTCGCTCTTTTGGAGATTATACGAAAATTGAACTATGTTAAGCAACTTTGCCCAGTCTCCTTGGTTGGCACTCAAGTAGTGCCTCAAATAAAGTTCCAACAGTGCATTCACCTTCTTCGTCTGACCATCGGTTTGCGGATGAAAGCTGGTGGAGAAATTGAGCTCAGACCCCAACATTTTGAACAACTCCATCCAAAACCTTCCAATAAAGCAAGTATCTCGGTCACTCACTATTGTCTTCAGTTTCCCCTAGTACTTCACTACATGTTTGAAGAATAAGCATGCTGCATCTTCAGCTGTGAACTTCGTCGGTACGGGGATGAACACTCCATACTTGCTAAATCGGTCAACCACCACCATAGTATTACTACACCCCTCGGACCGTGGTAAGCATGTGATGAAATCCATCAAAATACTTTCCCATGGGTTCTCCGGAATCAGTAATGATTCTAATCATCCAGCGGGCAGTCATTGCTCAACCTTGTCTTGTTGGTACACAAGAAATGTCTTCACATAGAGCTCAATGTCGTTCTTCATTTGGGGCCAAAAATAGGCACGTTCTACTAGTGCCATCGTTCTTTGAACACCAGGGTGTCCAGCCCATTTGGAGTCATGACACTCCTTGATGATTTTCTTGCTCAATCCTTGCCACTTGGGCACATATACTCAGTTCCCTTTTGTAGTGAGCACTCCATCCTGGAGCCAAAATTGGCGTGTCTTCCCTTGTTTAGCCAAGTCTACTAGATCTTTGGCTTCAGGATCGTGCTCCAAGCCTTCCTTGATTCAATCCACCAAAATGAAGTTAGGTGTTGTGATGGAAGCTAACTCACTCTTCCTACTAAGAGCATAAGCCAACAAGTTGGCTTTCCCTGGTTTGTATTCCATCACGAAGTCGAATTTGGCCAAGAAGGCATGCCATCTTACTTGTTTCGGCATCAACTTCTTCTATTTGAGGGAATAACTTGTTGCAACGTTGTCCGTCTTCACCACGAACTGAGACCCTAACAAGTGGTGCCTCTATGTATTCAAACAGTATACAACAGCCATCATCTCCTTTTCCTACACCGTGTACTGTTGTTCTGCATCGTTTAACTTTCGGCTTTTATAGGCAACCGAGTGCCCCTCTTGCATCAATACATCACCAAGCGCAAAGTCGGACGTATCGGTTTGTACCTCATAAGGCTTGGTGTAATCCAGAAGCGTTAAGACTGGCTCCTCCGTCACGGCCCTCTTTAGTGCCTCAAATACTTCTTGGCACTTGTCATCCTAATTCCATGGCTTGTTTTTCTTCAATAGGTCGGTAAGCGGAGAGGCTATAGCCGAATAATTTCTTATGAACCTTCGATAATAGTTGGCTAAGCCAATAAAAGACTGTACCTCCGTCACCTTCTTAGGCGGTTCCCAATCATAAATAGCTTGCACCTTAGACTTGTCCATCTGTAGCTTCCCGTTTCCAACAATGTGCCCCAAGAATGTGACTTCGTGTTATGCGAAGGCACATTTCTCCTTTTTCACGTATAACTCGTTTTCCCTCAATACTTGGAACACTTGTCGTAGGTGTGCCACATGTTCCTCAAGCGTGTTATTATAGATAACGATGTCATCCAAGTACACCACGACAAACTTGTCCAAGAATGGTTGGAAAACTCTATTCATGAGAGTACAAAATGTAGCAGGGGTGTTTGTAAGTCTACTAGAAATTCGAAGGAACTATACCTGGTTACACATGTCGTCTTTGGTACATCCTCCTCCGCTATCCTCACTTGGTAGTATCCCGACCTCAAGTTAAGCTTCAAAAACCAACGTGCACTACCAAGGTGATCGAAAAAGTCGGCTATCAATGGAATTGGATAGTTGTTCTTCACCGTGATCTTATTTAGGGCCCGGTAGTCAATGCACAATCTACGCCTCCCATCGTGCTTCTTTTGGAACAACACTGGTGCACAATAGGGAGCCTTTGATGGTTGGATGTAGCCTGCATCAAACAACTCATTCAATTTCTTCTTCAACTCATCCAACTTGGATGGTGCCATTCGGTATGGCACCGCAGCAGGTGGCACAGCTCCTTGCACCGACTCAATCCTATGATTGACCTCTTGTTTGGGTGGGAGCTTCTTTGGCTACTATGGGGGCATAACATCTTCAAACTCTTTCAATGCTTTAGCAACCCCCATTGGTAGTTCCTCCAAGGAAGAACCTTTCTTCTCTTCTTTCAATGCCACCAAGTATGTTGTGTGCCCTTTCTTCACATCTTTTGACACTTGCATGGCCGATAGTGTCTTCGCTTGCAAGTTCGCTTCCCTTGTCAAAGGTACCATACAAGCATTGCCCTTCTCCATTATGCACATCGTATCAGCGAAGGGCACCGGTATAGCCTTCACTTGGTCAACTCCATCCCAAGCACAATAGGATAATCATCCATAGGTATGACCGACAAGTTAATTAAACCATTCCATTCACCAAGACGTACCTTGACATTTCAAGCAACCCCATAGGTGGCCTTTGGTTTAGAGTTCACCGCCTTTAGCTAACCACGTTCCTTCTCATATTGTATGCCCAACTTCCTTGCTTCCTCCTCTTTTATAAAGTTATTGGAGGCCTCGGTATCTATCAAGGCTTTGACAACTTGGTCTCCAACTTTGAGTTGAGCATACAAGCGGCCTTTCTTGTTAGCCTTTGGCACCTCGAACTTGGCCTTGATGGCACTTAGGATCTTCAAAGATCTAATCCTTGACTCTTCTCGTTCTCGTTCTTCCTGCTCCCATTCCTCAACTAAAGTAGAGAGCTTCGCTTTCTTTGGGCAATCTCTTACCTTATGCGGCCCTTCACAGAAGTAGCACTTAAGAGTGAGCTTCCCTTTTTCCTCCTTCATGCTCTTTCCCTTGTCAAACTTCCCATACTTCGATGAGCCTTCCTTGTTGTGGTTGTCTACCCCACTCTTTCCTTTGCCACCTTTGTCCTTTAAGGACTTAGGTTTCTCCGATTTCTTGAACTCGATTAAAGACTCGGCAATGGAGATAGCAGTGCGAGATCTTGGGCACCTTGTCGTTGTATCTCCATCTTTACCCAATTTTGAAGCCCCTCTTTGAACGCAAAGAGTGCCTTTTTGTTCGGGTAGTCCGGTATCTCCAAGACCACCTCCGAGAATTCCTTCACGTACTCTTTGATGCTCCCTTTGTGTTGGAGGCGTCTAAGCTTAGCCCTTGCCTCCTCTTTGGCATTCTCAGGGTCAAATTGCGTTTGAGTTCTTTCTTGAACTCTTCCCACGTATTAATAGTAAGTTCCCTTCTCGATGTCACCATGCCTCCTCCTCCACCATATCATTGCCGTGTCTTCAAGGTAGAGGGTGGCGTTGCCAATTTTTTTGCCATCGTCTATCACACCATATCTTCTCTTCTTTCAATGCCACCAAGTATGTTGTGTGCCCTTTCTTCACATCTTTTGACACTTGCATGGCTGATAGTGTCTTCGCTTGCAAGTTCGCTTCCCTTGTCAAAGGTACCATACAAGCATTGCCCTTCTCCATTATGCACATCGTATCAGCGAAGGGCACCGGTATAGCCTTCACTTGGTCAACTCCATCCCAAGCACAATAGGATAATCATCCATAGGTATGACCGACAAGTTAATTAAACCATTCCATTCACCAAGACGTACCTTGACATTTCAAGCAACCCCATAGGTGGCCTTTGGTTTAGAGTTCACCGCCTTTAGCTAACCACGTTCCTTCTCATATTGTATGCCCAACTTCCTTGCTTCCTCCTCTTTTATAAAGTTATTGGAGGCCTCGGTATCTATCAAGGCTTTGACAACTTGGTCTCCAACTTTGAGTTGAGCATACAAGCGGCCTTTCTTGTTAGCCTTTGGCACCTCGAACTTGGCCTTGATGGCACTTAGGATCTTCAAAGATCTAATCCTTGACTCTTCTCGTTCTCGTTCTTCCTGCTCCCATTCCTCAACTAAAGTAGAGAGCTTCGCTTTCTTTGGGCAATCTCTTACCTTATGCGGCCCTTCACAGAAGTAGCACTTAAGAGTGAGCTTCCCTTTTTCCTCCTTCATGCTCTTTCCCTTGTCAAACTTCCCATACTTCGATGAGCCTTCCTTGTTGTGGTTGTCTACCCCACTCTTTCCTTTGCCACCTTTGTCCTTTAAGGACTTAGGTTTCTCCGATTTCTTGAACTCGATTAAAGACTCGGCAATGGAGATAGCAGTGCGAGATCTTGGGCACCTTGTCGTTGTATCTCCATCTTTACCCAATTTTGAAGCCCCTCTTTGAACGCAAAGAGTGCCTTTTTGTTCGGGTAGTCCGGTATCTCCAAGACCACCTCCGAGAATTCCTTCACGTACTCTTTGATGCTCCCTTTGTGTTGGAGGCGTCTAAGCTTAGCCCTTGCCTCCTCTTTGGCATTCTCAGGGTCAAATTGCGTTTGAGTTCTTTCTTGAACTCTTCCCACGTATTAATAGTAAGTTCCCTTCTCGATGTCACCATGCCTCCTCCTCCACCATATCATTGCCGTGTCTTCAAGGTAGAGGGTGGCGTTGCCAATTTTTTTGCCATCGTCTATCACACCAAGAGCATTAATGTATTACTCCAAGCTCCACAAAAAGTTGTCCACCTCCTTGGCATTCCTAACCCCTTGGAATGCCTTTGGCTTAGGCACAACAAGTTTGGATGGGGCAAGGATTACGACATTGCTCCCTCCTTGAGCAATTGCCCTTTTACACAAGACCAATTCCTCCTTGGTCTCCTTGAGCTCGGCTACTACCCTTGCGAGCTCTTCTTTTAGATAGGCAAGATTGGGCAAAAGACTTACCTTTAGGGCCTTCACATGGTCTAGGCATACGGCTGATGCTTCGTTTAAGGTGCCTTGCATCTCTTCACGGAGCTCGTCCTTCCCCGTCTCAAGTCTCACAATGCGTTGGTCTACCTCCTCAAACTTTTTGGCCATGACAAGCTCCATCTTAGCCAACTTAGCTTCCATGTTGGACACGAAGTCCTTTCCCTTGCCCTTGTCTTTCTTGGATTGCCTTGTCTCTGCCACATTGCCCGCATTACCTTGTGAACTAGCCATCATGAACCAACCTTGAGCTCTGATACCACTTGTCACGGACTTGGCATTTTCTTCCAACGAACCGTGCGGCACTTAATCTCCTTCGCTCGTAATCAAGTCAGCCTAACCATCTAGTAGCTAAGTGAACCAAAAGCTAACTAGAACAAGAGAGCTTGGGAGAATGTTAAGAACTTCGTTTACTCTTGAATCGTATACAATACTTGGTTGGTTTACAAATGAGGATCTTTCCCTATTTATAGGTCTCCTCCTCCTAAATGAATGGCTAGGATCATTTTGATCCAACGGTTACAATTGTTAGTCTAGAACTATCTATACACTTCTCTATACATCAAGTAAATATTAGAGTGTTCTACTATGTACAAGATCCCTTCTAGAATGACCTACATCGTTCATGAGAGTTCAAGAGTATTCCGTCACACTCTTGAGCTTTCTAGAGTTTTCTAGCATGTTCTAGGTGTTTCAAGGGTCCTTTTGGGCCTTCCATTCGTTGTTTTTGTTTTATGAGTGAACTGGCCATCACACTACCAACAGAGTTTTATGATTCTAAAATACTCCAAGAAGTGGGAGACACATTGGGAAGTATTCTAAAAATAGACGTCAATACATAGCACGTAGTTAGATGCCAATTTGCAAGAATATGTGTGCAAGTTAGTATAGATAAAGCCTTAAAGATAATAGTTTTTATTGGAAATCACATACAAAGGGTTATCTATGAAGAGGGATGAATATGTTTGTTTCTCTTGAGGAAGAATTGGGCATAAAGATGTATCTTGTCTAAATATGTCTAAAAATCCTTCTAACCCCAAACACAAAATCCCCCCCTCAAACACAAAAACCACCCTAAAAATTCTCAGCAGAACCCACTACTTACTCCTAATGAAAAAGGCCAAGATATTTTGGCAAATCCTACAGCTGTAAATCCTTCAAGTTCAAATACCCCTACTAGCGATATTCCAAGGCCTTGGATGGTAGTACATAGGGCAAAAAACTAGCCCTAATGGCTAATAGTAAAATAAAAAAATAAAAAAATTCCTTACTTGAGATACACAAGCCAGATCAAGGAAAATCTTAGACACCCAAAAAATAGCAACCATAGCCCCCTAAGCCCAAATAGCCAAGAAAGCACAACTGGAGACCAATCCCAGAAGAATAAAAAAATCTTAAAGATTACACATTAGAATTCAGTCAAGTCGGCCATCTCAAGCCCTCTGAGTTCATCTAATGCCAACAATGCACAATCAGCTCTTGCATCAACCCTTAAACCCTAGAATTGAAAGGTGCATTAAATGCTCCCACCATTGAGTTTGACTTTTCTCTACCAAATATCCAAATCTTTGAGAATGCACTAAATGAAAACAATCATGATATGTTAGGAAAAGCCTCAGAACTAGAAACAAGGAAAGATATATCTAATAAATAAAGCACAAATACAAAAGATATTGCTACCATAAAAAATGACAAGACTATTGACAAGATAGACAACAAGACAACTCTTACGCCAACCCCAGAAGAACATAATAACTTAAACAATTTAAAAGAGATAAAAAAATATATATTAAATATGTATCTCCCCCAAAATGGCAAAGCAGAAGTTTCCTTTTTGGTGACAAGTATACCCATCCAGGAAAAATCTACTCTTCTCATTACCAAAGATAATACTGAGACAAAAGAATAGCTAGCTTTTCTAGAAACAAGTCAGAAGCTGTCAACCTTCTTTTTTCTACAAGAGGTGTTCAAATTTTCCCTAGTTCTAAGGAATGCATACCAAGTGCTGCAGAATCAAGTGAGATACATGATGGTGATCATACCTACAACAGTGGCACAAATGTTCCCCTCCAAACTAACTCCCATCTTAGGGATACCCCAGATTCAACAAACAACAATGATAGTGCTGCTATGGAATGTTAAGGGAGCCTACAACTTTGATTTTCAGTTGATCTTCATAGATATGATAGCAACCCAAAATCCAAACATTCTCAACTTGATTGAAATAAAAATCACAACCGAGAGAGCAATTGAAATCATACCCAAATTTGGGTTCCCAAACTATGTTGATTGCCCTACTGATGGACACCCAGGAGGAATTTTGATCCTATGGAAAAATTACATAAATTTGGAACTGGTGGGTCAAACTAGACAAGAACTACACCTTCGTGAAAATGTGAGTAACACAATATTCTTTATTTTTGCTATTTACGGTTTTCCTAACATTAGATCTAAAGCTATACTTTGGGAAAACATACATAAAATTAGTCAAACTATTGATTTCCTTGGCTAGTTGGAGGAGACTTTAATCAAATTGCTAGCTCTACTGAAAAACAAGGAGGTAAACCTGCCTTCTTTAATAAATGTCTTAATTTCAACAACAATATTGACAAATATAACCTGTTAGACTTAGGTTTTCATGGTTCCAAATTTACATGGAGCAATAAAATATGCACTAACAAAAAACACACTTATCAAAGAAAGACTAGACAGATTTTTTAGTAATCAAAAATGGCTCATTACCTATCCTGATACTAAAATTTTCGTCTTAGCAGCACTACTTCTAATGATATACCACTACTCCTCAAAATTTCTACTCATAAAACTAAGAAAATCTCCTTTAAATTTGGGACAATGTGGTAAAAAAATATTGGATAGAACATCATCCTTACATCTCTAGTATTAAATCCTCCCAAATAAATGCAAAAACATGGAATAAATTCCACTTTGATAATATATATATTTTTTTTTTCAAAAAAAGAAGGAAGCAAGAAAATAAACCCTAGTATGCTATATATCTTGAGATTCATCTAAGATTGAATTTTAAATATCAATTTATCTCAAAATCATCTAGCTAGGTTCTTATAATTTGAGCATCTAATATTTGATTAATTTTCATGAATATTTTTGCTATTTTTCAGTGTAGAAGGCTTGGATATTACTCAAATCTTTACCGAATATATCCTTCATGTATACACAAGATCTAAACAAGCACATGAAGAGTGACATATTGTTGGTATATTTAGACTATGTCAATTCTGTTCCTGAAGAACTTCTAGGACAATTGGACAAATCTGGCAATTAGTACAACAATCCTTAGAAAAGCTGTGTATTCAGACTCGATTTTGGAAGAAATATCAAAAACATTGGGAAATATTCAATCCAGCTTGCATTGAATATTTCTGAATGCTTAAAAAAAAAAAAAAAAAAAGAGAAAAAGAACTAAAATAGCTAAACAAAAATAGTTTGGGGACTAAAATGACCAATTATCCTTTAATTCTCCAGCATGGCTGAAACTCATGACCTCCCGCTCTAATACCGTATTAAATTGAGTTAAATTGTCACCTACTTTAAAAGCTTAAATTGATAGAAAATAGTTAAATTTATTCTCTTAACAAGTTGTGCATAATGTTCGACATCCTTGATTAGACTGTTCATATATATATATATATATATCTCCATATATCTATATATTTAGATATATAAGTATGTTGTTCATGTAATTTGGTTTTGTTTTAGAATAGTTTATATTCTGTTAGAACATTTTTTATTTAATAAATTATTTTGTATTTTAAATTATTAAATATTTTTTATTTAATGAAATATTTTGAATTTTAAATTATTAAATGTCTTTTATTTAATGAATTATTTTTCATTTTTACAATGTTAATTTTGTTTTTTTAATTTTAATAATATTTCGATGTTATTTTTTTAAAAAATTAAAATTATTTTATTTTTAACAAAAATTAAAAACAAAATAAAAAATAATGGTTAAAATATTCTCTTTTACATTAAATTGTATTTTAAATTTTAATATTAAAATATTTTAAAATTTAAAATTATTTTAATTAAAAATAATTTGGAGCAAAAATGACATTAACGGTTAATAAATATTGTTTTTGACTTAAAAATTTTAAACTTCTTAATTAAATTTTAAATTTTAAATTTTTGAAAAAATATATATTGAAAACGACGGCTACAAACCATTGTATATGCTCAAAATCGTAAACCCCTTTAAAAAAAAATTAAAAGCAATTAAAAAAAATTTAAAAATAGGTAGAAACGGCGGCCAGACCACCATATACGACGGCCAACGACAGCTCCCATGGCCGTCGTATTTGCCCATTTTTATTTTTTTTTAATTTATTTTTTTACGGCGTTTTGGTCAACCATCGTTTTTAAATGTCGTATTTGAGTAAAAACGATAGTTTTATAGCCACCGTTTTCAAAAATGAAGCGATTTTAAATGACGGTCAAAAAACCGCCGTAGAACCGCTGTAATAGGGAAATGCAACGCCCAGGGAGCCCGAAAGCTCACTGGCCGCCGTTTTTGCCTCAGATTCCTATAGTGGAAACCCAATGTATATTTTACAATTGGTTAAATTTTAAAGAGGAAATAATATTTAACCACTGGAAAATTGTTATGAATATGTTAACATTTATTCCAGAGAGAGTAAATGAAAGGAAAAATATTGAATACTTCCTGCCAAAAAGAACATGCATGCTGAATCTTTTAAAATATGCAATATGCTTTCTTGAGTATGACATGTTTCACATAAATCATTCTTACTAATATGCTTTGAAAATAGAAAAGATTTATGAGTTAGTTTATTATGAGCACAAGTTCAAATAAAAAAGAGAACCTTAGGTACTGCATTTAAGTTTTGGATCAATTAAATGTTATACAAATATTGATATACTGTTTTTTTTTTTTTTTTTTTTTTTTGTGGTGAAAATTCCTGATTTATTGATATATCTCAAATGAGGAATTTCTTTTGGCATGTCGGTCAGGTTTTTTCTCTTAGACTCTTAGCTTGCCAAGAGGTCTAAGGGTCGAATCTTTCCTTCTTCCTAGCTTGCTAAGAGGTGTAGGGGTAACCTCACCCGGGTGTTTCACAGTTCGAGATATCTTCGCACTACTGGGCCACCCTAGGTGGATTAGTTTGTCCTGGAAGGGTCCAAGATACCACTGTAAGATATATATATCTCAAATCTCTTTGTCTTGCATGTGTTGATTGAGAATTGGTTGTTGAATCAAATGTTGTTTGATATGAGAAGGTTAGTCAAAAGATAAAGGGGTAAATTTAATTGATCTAGACTGTGAAAACATCTCCATGGATACTAAGATGGCTTTGTTTCAAATCTTTGCCTTTGAAATACTTAAACCTCTTAAAGATTTATGTCTAGTAATAGAATTTCAAGTTATAGGATGTAATTTATTTTTTGGTTGCAACCCATTCCAAATAAAATTCCTATTTGAAGAAGTGTTTTAGCTGGCAGTTTTTACACTTGCATACAATGATTTGGAATAGATGCTAAAGTAGACTTAAGAAGGATATTCCTACATGAAAAAAAATTGAGAAATTTGTTTTGCCAACTGTTAAGTTTTTGCTGCATAATATTTTATCAATAATATGCTTAAAATGGGATGATCTAGGTGTTGTAAAAGAACTATAAAATCCTAAATACTTTCCAAAGGAACATGTTTTTGTAAGATGCAGTTTCTATGAACATTCAATTTTAGTCTGAAGTGAAGTATTTTTGGAAAAAAATAATGGAAGAATATTTATTAAAATTCATTTTTTGACTAGGAACTTTTGAAAAATGATGTAATATAAAGTTACTAGAAGATAAACTTTGGACATACATTTTTGGAAAAAAAAAAGAATGACATCATCAACAAATAAAAGTGTGAAATTTTAGGACCATTCTTAAAGTATAGAAATTGGGAACCAAACCTTATTATTAGAGACAACTTTATTAATGAGTATAGACAAGTAATCCATGCATAGTATAAAAATATAAGGAGAAAGAAGATCTCCTTGTGTACTGGTTAATTGGCATAAATACCCCCAAACAACCCTCTACCCCCTTCAATAACCCAAACAAAAGAAAAGGAAAAAGAACCCATTGCAAATTGATGTCCTAATTGTAGGGAAAATTTTTCCAGGAAAATGATAGCACAGAGAGAGACAAGTATTTTCAATTATAAATATAAACACCAAAAAGTAGAATAATAAATAAAAAAACATAGGAAAATCTGTTTCAAAATCTAACAAATCCAGATAATTTTAGGTAAAAGAACAGTTACAAAAACGCATATTTAACCTTTGAACTATAATAGAAAAAAATCAACAAAATAAAAGTAAATCATTCCATAAAATAACCAGTAAAAGTATGAAATCACTAAAGACCAAAGATATTCTTACAAAAGAAAAGAGATAAACTCACGTTGGATAATAGACAAGGAAATCTCTCATGCATGAAGCACATTGTCCTTGCAGTAATTAAGAGTATAAACGCTCTGAAACTCCTCATCCCGCTCGGCTAAAACGACCATGTTTCCATTAGGACCAACAACAACATTTTCTTTGATTCTAAGATTCTCCTCTTAGAATCGTATTGTTGAAATGATGATGAAGTTGATGTAACAAGTAAGGAACAAAATGATGGAAAGAAATCCAAGAAATAGAGTATTGGGGTTTTTTGTCTTGCATTCCTGAAAGGATTCAAAGATATGACATGCTTAGAGTTTTATTCGTAATAGAATTGTTAATGATGTTATTTGATAACTATATCTATAGTCCCACAGTAATTAAAGTCAAAAGTTATATGATGTTATCTATCTATAAATAGATAGAGAGCGTATCTCTCTAGATTTGGTCATAACTTTGTTTTGGTAGATCCTAATGGATCTTGTGGGTGTAGGTTAGTTTTGAGATGTGCATGTGGAGAGGAAAACTATAGAGAGTTTTCTTACAATTTCAGTTATGTCGAAATTGTTATATGCACATGAATCGTTGTACTTTCTTTTCATTGATAATGAAATTATTCATAGGGTGTTTTCACATTAAATCTTGTATTATCTCTTTTTTCATCATTTATATCTCTATTTGATTGGTATCAAAGTTAAGCAACCCAACACATAGGGATGAGGGATGAGGAAGGAGGGGTGCATCAGAATCTGGAAGTCCATCTACATCTTTGTATAATTTATTTATTATTATTATTTACTTTGAAAACTGAAAAGACAAAAATACTTTTGGGCATTTTTTTTGTTTTGACGTTAACAGTGGATTATTAACATAAATTTTTGGATGAAATGATCAATTTCATATTATTTCAATAATTTAAGGATCAATTTTTTTCTCAAAAAAAAAAAAAAAAAAAAATATTGAGGATCAATTTAACCAAAAAATTAAAATAGGGGCCAATTCCGCCAAAGGCAAATAGTTTGGGAACTAATTATGCCAATGTTCCCTTGTCTAATACCAAACCATTCAAGAACCTAATACATAAAAGACTATTCAAGTTGTCAAAAGCCTTTTCTATATCCAACTTAATAGCTATATAAGAAGCTTTTACTTTGATGCGATGAAGAAAGCTTAAAATTTCTTGTGTAATGATAATATTATCAACTTACTTAGTGGCAAATGAAAATAGTCAAGAACCTAATAAATAAAAGACTATTCAAGTTGTCAAAAGCCTTTTCTATATCCAACTTAATAGCTATATAAGAAGCTTTTACTTTGATG
>JAXGGT010001081.1:0-27536 GCA_035583425.1 Marsdenia floribunda | reverse complement strand
ATCCATATAAATATATCAGAAAATATGCAATATATATTCAAAGGCTTAGTATAAATAAAATAATTCTAAAAACAAATCAATTCATAAATAATATTAATAATTGTTTGATCAGATCAGTAGATCTGTATATTTCAGAAAATCAAAATCGTGATAAGAATCATTTCCACTTACCTCGTATTCTTAAAGATTGTCAACTCTGTGTCTACTCATGTATCTGTTCCCTAAACTTTCTCTGCGATTAAGCCCTAATCTGATAAACTCAACCTGACAAAACCCTAATTAATCAAATAAATCTTATCTACTAATCATCTAGATAATCACAATTATGAATATCACAGTAATATACCTTTTTCTCCATAAACTCTTTAATCTCCGTAGTCATCATCATCGTCATCTCCCTGTCTCGTCTCTCTCTTTCTCTCTCTCTCTTTTCATTTTAGGTTAGTTGTCAGAAACCATAAAACTGATAGGTTACTAATATTATAGACTGTTTACTATTTAGTCCCTAATATTTCCAAAATATATTCTAATTTAACCTAGAATATAATATATTTATTTACTCAATAACTTAAATAAATATTGGTATTAATTACCTAAATTAAGGGCTGAGTATTACATTCTACCTTCCTTATAAAAAGTTTCGTCCTTGAAACTTGAGATATTGCCATTCTATAAAAATTTAATTCATAACATAAACTATAGTTAAACATAAACCATATAATTTTTGCTATACACTCTTTATGTTTGATATAAATCCTTTATATATATATATTAGACTTAGTAAAATAGTATAAATATCAATACCTATGTATCTTATATTTAGATTCTATACCTATCAATATGATAATCTATTTGACTGTGAATTATTTCAGATTTTGATAATAGACATTTTGATATCGTATCACTAGTGACTAAATTCTTCTCTATTTCATATTTTCACTAAATTTGTATTGTAAGACTTCTTATTACATTCATCACAATTTAAAATTCTAAAATTAAACAGTTAACTCAAATAATAACCAAATATATTTGGGACATTAATTATAATCTTAAGATGCTCATAGATGTAATTCTTAACTTTAGGTTTGATCATATCCACACTATTTCTTCTTCCTATAAAGACTTTGGGATCTCATAATCAATATGTACATCAAAATGACAATTAATAAAGTCTAAAGAAATATTTTCAAAACTTAAGACTAACCACACCCAAGTTAGGGGCAATTAAAGAATTTTGAAACTTGTATTAATTATTAGGGGTTATGGATTACGTAATTATTGGTATTTATCGTTAAGTTATTTGATCTAATAAGTAGTCCTATTGATATTAAGTTTTAAGATTAATAAGTTATCTGATCTAATAAGGAATCCTACTCATATTAGGTTTTAATATTTAATAGTTATATTTTCATTTAAGATAAATCATATAGTTGTCTATTTAAGAGATGAATTTGTGAGAAGAGTCAATGGAGAAAATTCGATTGAACAGTATTAACGAGGTAAGTCAATTCTTTGATTTCTTCTATGTTTAAATTTGCTTTAATTAAAAAAACCTATATTGATTTATTATAATTAGGTAGAAATTCAGAGATCGAATAAGTTGGATATTAGACTTTGATTCGAGGTTATAGAGGTGAGTAAATAGATTATTCAAATTTTCTGCGTATTTGATTTGTTTTATAAAATTCGTGAAATTCTGTCAATGAAATAATAGATTTGTCCTATTTAAAAAAAATTTCTTTTGAATTCTTAAAAAAAAAGAATTTTTTTTTTTTAAAGAAAGAAGGCTGCCGCCTTCTTCTTCTTTTATTAGTATTATTATTATTACGTAAACTCCTCCTCATTTTCATCATATATAAGTTTTTTTTTTTTCTTTTATTTTATTTTATTTTTTTCTAATGATGACTTTATTATTATTATTAAAGATTTTATTTCTTGTATTCTTTCTTTTTAAAAAGAATTATTTTTTTGAAAATTTTTAATTCTGATTTTTATTTTCTTTGATTTTTTAGAAATTCGTGATTAAATTTATTTAAAGTCTTCCCTAAAGTAAAATAAGTGTTTGGCTCAAGTCAATTTAGGAATTAGTTGGGGCCAAATTCAATTAAACCAACGAGTGTCTACACTTACTTGAGTCTACTAAAAGAAGAGGATTTGAATTTGTGATATTTCGTTTATTTGTTAAATTTATTAAAGGGAAGTCTGTTTTGATTTGTTAATTGATATTTTGAAAATTATTCTTTTAAGTTATTTATTTATTTATTTTTTTATGTGTTAGAAAAAAGAAAATTGAATATTCTATTTATTCACTAAGCTTTCTAGCTCACCGCTCCCCTTATTTCTACTTTTTGCAGATACTGATGATAATAAGAGAATAAGTGATTAGATTAGATATCATTTTGAGTTGCGTAATTATCTTTTTTGGAGATTGTTTATGTTTTCAATTTGGGATAGTACCCCTAACTTTGTTTTAGAATTTCTTTGGAAGATTATAGTTATGATATCGTTTTTGGAATTATCTCTTGTATTGGAGATTTAAATTTCTTTCGTTTTATACTTGGGGCTAAATTTTTTATTAATTTGTGAAAAAAAAAAAGACGTTGTACTCTTAGGGGAAATCTTGAGGGCCTCAATTCTAGGCCGTGACATATATATACTTATATATCTACATTGTGAGGTATATAATTTTTCTTAAAAAAATTAGAAAATTCAGTTTCTTAAATCTTTATGTTAAATAACATTATTAATTTATACTGTTTGAGGAGGGACAATATTGATAAACAGCATATGGCTGTCTCAATATTGAGTCAAACTCGGGAATTCTTATCTTTCAAGTTAGATAAAAGTATACCTAAATAAGGAGAATGACACTAATCGAATAATCATCTTATTCTCTTATATTTTATTTCTTTAAATTTTATTCTCTTACATTATTGCATATTTAAGGTTTTTTTTTTTTTTTTTTTTTTTTTTAAACTCTAGAATAGAATAAACATTACATACATGTCTCTATTATATTTGGACAAATGAGGTTGAGATTCAACTCCTTTTTTTTTTCCCAACACAAATTATTCGAAAGCTATTAAATGTAATTTAGATGTCAAATTTGCCTTAGACAAAAATATAGATAAAGGAATTAATGTGATTAAGAATTCAAACATTTTCTTTTCTCACTAATAACTTGATACATTTGGCAATACAAAACAAACAAACGATAACCTACTTTTATGTTATATTTTATTAATTTCATAAAAATTGAATGAAAATGAGAACATTAATATATATATATATATATATAATTTTAGATAAATCAAAAAACACACACACACACAGAAAAGTCTTTTTATCAATCCTTTTTCATTTTTATTTTTCACCTATCATATTCTTTATATGTAGTGCACCATGGGTTCTTTCAATTCCTTTTTTAATTCTTTGTATTCCTTCAATTATTAATTTTGGATAAAATTATCCTTCTGTTAGTTTTACCCTTTTTTTTTTTTTTTTTAAGGAAAAAAAAGGATGTATTAAAGAGAGAGTTTGGCCAAACAGCCGGAATGACGTCCTTCTATTAGTTAACGATCATTGTTGGTCAAATAACTTTTGGTTTTTATATATATTATAAATAACTTTTGATAACATAAAAGTGTGTTATCGTTTTTATCTTTATTTTTTTTTTAAGTTTTAAATTTCTTTAGTTAATAATTTTGGTAAAATAGTTCATTCTATAATTTAAGTTAATTGTCAAGTCAATCAAACATGATTTTTTTTTTTTTTTATAATGTTTTATTTTAAAAAAGATATATAAGATAGGATAAAATTAGTAAAATATATAAATAACTTTTGATAAGATAAAAGTGGGTTAGCGTTTTTATTTTTTATTTTTTAAGTTTTAAATTTCTTTAGTTAATAATTTTAGTAAAATAGTTCATTCTATAATTTAAGTCAATTGTCAAGTCAGTCAAACATGATTTTTTTTTTTTTTTTTTTTTTTTATGTTTTATTTTAAAAAGGATATACAAGATAGGATAAACTTAGTAGAATATATAAAATTTAATTTGACCCATGTATGTCTTATATATATATACATATATAAATTAAAGGGATTTATTTATTTATTTATTTTTTTGAAAAACAAATTGAAGGACCTAATCTCAAAAATATATATATATATATCTAACAAACCGTAGGAAGGTAGGAGGGGGCATTTTTTTTTTTTTTTTTTTAAAAGTAAAAAGACCAAAATGACCTTAGGCAATTTTTGTTTTTAACTTACAATACTATAACAAAAAAAGTTAATGAAACGACTTATTTCACACGATTTAAATAGTTTGGAGATCTATTTAGATAAAAAATTAATTCAAAAATCTATTTCTCCAAAGTGCAATAATTTGGGGACTAAACTTGCCAATTTGCCATTTGGGAATGATTGAAGAATGAGAAGCAAAAAACCATAATATTTAATCAATTGGAAAATATTACCTAACACGTTCAAGTTGACAATCATGTGGTTATTATTATTTTGTAATTTAGTCTTATTTTCTTAAAATAAATAAATAAAAAAAAATTCACTACATAAATATATTATTTTTTAAGTTAAAAAAAAAAAAAAAAAAAAACTCAAATACCCAATAAACAATAAAAAAAATTACTGAAAAGTGTTAAAAAAAAATAAACAGAAAGTAAAATTGTAAAACATAAGAACCCCACGGGTTGAATTAAATAGTTTTCTAATTCACCTTTACTACTCTCTCCATATTGTAATATATATATATATATAAATGAGTTTTTCTGAACTATTTTTTACATTTTTTTTGCCCGAATCATGAATTTATGTAATACATATTTTTTTAATTTTTCGGCACTCGTTAGCCATTTTGATCTTTAATTAATTTGGAATCAAGTCGTATCGAATTTGTTTTTGGGGGAAAACTCTCCCTAATGGTGAGATTTGTATAATATCCAAAAAGTGAAGACAACCAAACTCCACTAACTTGGCTCACATGTGGCCACATACAGAGATAATATATTAATTTTACAGATAAGAGTATATGTGATTATTTATTTAATAAATTTTTTTTTTTTGAAAAAAAAAAAATCCATAAAATTTATTAATTTAAAACTCTCCCAAAGTCGTTTACAAATTAAAACCACTGGGTATATATATATATATATATATATGTATGTATATATATTAATGGTGGACTTTATAATTGGAGAAATAAGAAATCAATTAAAGATAAAATAGTAGATTTGATTCAAAATTTATTATTATTGGCCAAGAATTTTTTTTTTAAAAACACATCTTCTAATACATTTTTTAATACATTAATAAATAGTTTAATTAAGTTAATTTTTATAAACTATCAAAATAAAAATTATGTTTTTATAAAAATTTTATAAAGACATAAAAAATATCTTTTTCATCAATCAATCTTTTTGTAAAAGTAGTTTGAGGATGAAAATGGTCAAAAATAAAAAAATTAAATTAAATTGACTAATTAAAAGTAGTTTAAAGACTAAAACAATTAATGATTCATAATATATTATCTTTTAATTTTCAACAAATTTTTTCATTAATAATTATATATTTTGAGACAAAGATTCAAAAATTTATATCCTAATGCTTTTAGGATTATGTTTTGTAATAATATTATTTTTATTGTTTTAACATTATTTGCGGTGTACCTTAGATCTTTTTTTTTTTTTGTTAAATTTCTTAAATTATTAATGTTGGTAAAATAAGATCTTCCGTTAGTTATATATGTATATATTTATTTAGGTTCTTAAATTTTCTTTTTAAAGTTTTTAATGTTTGAATTACAAAAAAAAATATACAATAAAATTAGTAAAATACATATATTGTTAATTTCATTTTTATCATGCATGCCTTGTTTATACATAAATATCAGTTTGACTAATGTTGACCATTAATTTAATTTATCCAAAAAATATTTCATCAAAATGAATAATATAATAACAAATTTAAAAATAAAAAAAATAAAAAGATGAAAGAAATCGTTCAACTTAACAAAATAACTAACGGAAAAACCATTTTTTTTTTTTTCAAAATTAATAACCTAAGGATCTAAATGGTTAAAATTTAAAAAAAAAAAAAAAAAAAAGAGACAGTAAAGGACCAAAGACATACCCCAATTAAAGTTGAGGGATAAAATTAACAATTTTTATTCTTAAAATAGAATAAAAATTAAATAATATATATTAAAGTTAAACATTTTGAAAATTAACTTTTTTTTTTGGTAAAAAAAAAAAAAAGAAACGGATAAATTTTTAAAATAAATAAATGAATAAAATTTTAACAGATAAGAACACTAATGATTTGAATAGAGAGTAACTCCCTCAATATTGTAAAAAACGGAAGAAAAATAAAAATATGGATAGTTTTGATTTTTAAAACGGTAGAATTGATTCCAAGCCTATTATTGTTATTTACAAGAATCTTTTAGGGCATTTTCTAAAACATTGGATAAGACATCAAGAAATAGATTAATTAAGTTAATGCTCATAAAATTTTTCAAATCAAAAATTATAATTACATTAAAAATTTTAGAAAGATAGAAAAAATATGTTTCTCATCAATTTATAATACTAAAAGTGTTTTAATAATTTTTTATAACATTTTAATTTTATTTTAATAAATTATAAATATTAATTTAATTAAAAATAGTTTTTTAGTTAATTAAATTAAAATGCATATTAGACTATCTTTGAAAATATCTCATCAGATCTCAATGGTTTATATATACACACATAAACACATTACGCACAAACCCCAATCAGAAAATTAATTTTTAGTTTTTTTTTTTTTTTTTTAACGATTACCTTTCCATATGAGACCTTTCATTGCTTACATACATGAAGACCATCCAAACTGTTACCTTTTTTCGGTAATTTAAATGAATTAAATTTATAATACAAAATTATCTTTTAAATGATTTAAATTTATAACCTCACACTATCCTCATAGCTGACTAATTTCTTGTACAATACGGGCAGTCCATTATTGTTACTTGTTGCCATTTGCAGCCCCAAATTTCTTTTGTGTTTTTTTTTTTTTTTTTAAACTAAATAAAGATCAATGATATTATATATATATATATATATTAGGTTTAGGGCTATTAGGACATTTTTAAATACATCAATGGTATATATTAGGATTTTTTTTTTCCTCTTTTGAGACATTTAATATAAACATCTTAACTATAACTATTTTAAAGCTTCAAGGTGTGTATTTTATGTATGAATAAAATAGAGATTTTAAATTATTTTTTAAAGCATTTTTTAAATTTATTAATCTACCTTTTATTGTTGAAATATTTAATTCTAAATACATTTTACATATATATAGTAATAAAAGGCTTTAAACCATTTAATTTTAAAAGGCCTTCATAATAATGTCTTAATAGTATTTTTCGCCCTTTAATTCTAAATATTTACTTTTAAATTCGATAAAGAAATAATTGAAAAAGTGGCCTAATATTTTGACATAATCAAATGTGATTGTAAAATAAATTTCATACAACAAAAAATGAATAATTAAAAAACATTGAATTATTTTTTACTTAAATATTTTATTTTTAAAATTAAGATTTTTTTTGAGAAGTAAAATTAATATTTTAATGATATTTAAATATTCATCTCAAAAGAATTTCAAAATCAATTTAAACGGAGAGACGATTTATGTGTTTGCCAAAAAATTTGCACCTTTTTTATACTCAAAATAAAGAAAAAGAAATACTAGATTTGTTGCATTATCTCAAGAATGCCTTTATGAAGACTAATTAAAAAAGACATATACATATATACATGGTATAAACAACTCAATGATATTGTCTGTTTTGGCATACTTTAGGCGCACCTCACGAGTTTAAAATACGTCAATGAGTAAAGGGCTTCAAGCCGCCTGCTTAATAACCACTCAGAGATCTCTTAGGCGAGCGATCTGTAAATATATATATATACAATGTTATAAACGCATTAAGAGAAAAATTGCAAAATACTATTATTTATTTAGAATAATGACAAATATATTTTGAATACTTTATAATTTTTTTAATGCAATTATATATATATATATATATATTTAAGTTATATTAGTTATATATATAAATAAAAGATACTAATTCATTAAAAAGTAATTAGTCTGCCTGTAATAAAGTCAACATAGAAGGGTGGAAAGATTCCCACCAAAGAATATCATGTGGTATTGATTGTCCTATCCTTGCTATTTCATTATTTCATTTATCTTAATAATTAATTAAATATTTTCATATATAATATTTTACCATAGTGGTAAAAGTTGGATATATGCCGGATTCTCTAATGGTAAGGAACTAGAACATGCATGAAAAACTTAATGTGATAGATAGGAGATTAGAATGGGAAAGAAATAATTAATATATATATACACGAAAGACTAAATAGCATAAAATATTCTCATCTCTAAACGCTTATGTATCATTATTCTCGTCCTTATACTGTTTAGTTTTGTAGAAGGATCATTGTAAATAAAATATTATAACCTAAGGATTATAATAGGAGATCGTAGTAAATATTTTGTTGTTAAAATTTGTTTTGTAAAGGGATCTATTCAACTCCAACGAGGACTTAGTCAAGATATTAATTAAGATACAGACATATATAGATAGCATTTGAGTGAACGACGGATATCAATAATAGTCATGATCAACTATCATCGAATTCAAATTTAAATATATTTAAAAAAAAAAATTAGAAGTAAGAAAGAAAAATGAATACTTGTATTTAAATATCACTTATTGGGAGTGAAATCATTTGGTGATCTGATTTAATTTATTAAAAGTTATTTCTCTGCTTTTGACGCATTTTCTGTTTTAAGAACATTGGGAGAATATTCATTAAATACGCATCTTTCTAGTAATGTTGTCTCAGTTGTTCCTAATCATTAAATATAATTCATCTTTTTTCCTCTCAATATCTATATATATATACAGGAAAATTAGATGAGACATTTTACATTTAATTAAATTCAAATTGCAAATGATATTCAAACATTCGTTTATCAGAACAAAAAATTTTGCTTGAAAAAACATTTAAATTATTTTTAAAAAAAAAGAAAGGATCAAATAATGCATTGCTCTATCTATAATTGTTGAAGGTCATGATTTCAAGTTATATATTAGCAGCAATAATGTTCAAAATTATAAGAAATGAAAAAGATTTAAAATTCATAAATTTAGTGGGTTTAGATGCTCCACAAAATGCTTAAAAGAAGCTCAAGATGTTAGTTTTGAAATTAATTAAAATAATAAATGTGCTTATATTATTTGTGTTTTAGACAATATTTTATAGGATATAATTTTGTTGTAAAAAAATATTTAAAGTCGTAAATTATATGCTTTTTGATGCTCCCCAATTATTTGTATATGTTGTAGCTAGTGGAAATTGTCTATCTCCTATTTATGAAAGCATAATATAACTGATAAATAATTTATAAATACTATACAAAATTTCTAATTTGATTCTTACTATGAATGTCTTACAAAAAAAAAAAATCAAACTAAGACTCTATGTAGAGCAAGAGTGAAATTCTTGACATGCAATATGAAGTCTCTTAGCCAAAACGTAAAGATATTACCCATGTAGCTCTGATCCATCATTCAAGGGAAAGTCCGTCACTTGTTCGATAGAATGCCTCAAAGGACTCTTTTTTACTTATTAATTAGTTTCATAATTTCTTGTTATGCCCTTAATGTTTTAGTTTATTTTTGAAAAAGCTAAAAAGAAAACAAATGTTTTGATTTTGATGATGCAAGATAATTAAGATTAGTCTTGCTTGTTCTTTACGGTATGTGAAAGGAAGGCAAGAATTTATGTTTCGATCAACAAAATGGCTACATGAAGAAACCAATTTATGTAGTTTGGGCGAAGAGTTCAATTCTCATCTAGTAATAAAATAAATAAATAGCTGATAAAGACAAAAAATAATAATAATAATAATAATTTTTACATTATTTTGCGGTAATTTAGTTGACAAAACTCTATTACAGAAGATCTCTCATAATTATTATTATTTACATATATAATAAATAAAGACAATACAATTCAATTTCAAGTCATATATTAAAATACAAAGAAGTTCTTGCATGCCTAATATATCTAACTTATAGAGAAGAAATGTTAAAAAACTTACCAGATATCTTATTGTGTGATAGATTTAAGTGTGTCAACTTTGTAAGTTTGATAATTGAATCAGGTATTAAACCTGAGAGATTGTTATAGGATAACAACAACCGTTCCAACTTTACCATTTTGCCAATTGTCTTTGGAATAGAACCCGAAAAATTATTTTCAGACAAGTCCAAGAATGTCAAAGATACCATTTTACTAATTGACTCTGGTATGGGTCCTGAAAAGTTTTTGGAAACAAATCAATTAATAAATGTGATGCATGCAAAGAAGGTTTCATTACATTAATTTTTTTTTTTTTTTTTAAGAGGAAAAGGAACAAATTATTTCAAAAAATTAAAAGTCTAAAACCCTTTCAAGAAATCGTAATAAGTAAAATTATACCTATTAAGTTGTTGAATTATAAAAATAATATACTTAGGGCCCTTAAATTTTATTATTATATATAATAATTATAGAAAGAAAGACTGAAGTAATTGGAAATGAAAGGAATTAATGGAGTAAATAATGGGGTGCAAAATGAAGCTCCTCTTCGAAAGAAAAAAAGAATTCCCTCGTTTGTTAAAAGTGGGAAGAAAAGGGACAAAATTGAGAAAGCATATGTAAAAAGGAAAGGAATAATTTGGTTGATGTCAGAGGAACAAAAGAAAGCATTAAAAATTAAAAAGACAAAAAGAGAGAAAAAAAAAAAAAAAAGAAAGAAAAGCAATGCATCCGTCCATTCTCTCCTTCAATTTCAAACCCAAATAAAAAAATTCATTATAAATTATTAAAAGTGTAAAATTCGTAAATATTAAGGAGAATTTCACCTGTTATTTCATTGTTGGATAAATCTAATTGGTGTAGAGAAGTAAAATTACCAATTTCTATTGGAATTAGACCTACAAATTAAATATGTATAAGAATCTGATGTTAAAAAGATCTATAGTTAATACAAATACATAAGTTTAGAAAAGACAAAAGAATTCATATACTTTGGAATATATTTGTTAATCATGTAATTAATAAGAAAGCTTTTAATTTGACATAATTATTAATAAAATAATTTGAAACATCTTTTTTCACAAATCACTTAGATATACTTTGACTATAATAGTGAAAGTTGATAAATAATAAAGACCAAACTTTCTTAAAGTAGAATATCAAAAAACATATTTTCTTTAAAATGATTTGTAGACCTAGACAGCCAAGCCAATAACTTAGGCCCCTACTAATGTAATGTCTTAATTAGATTCATTATGAACTTCGGTACGACAAGAGTATAATAAAAGAACAGTCAAGCTCGATGGTAGTCAAACTACACTTAATCATTTTTTATATTCCCAATAAATTATTTCATTTTCTAGTAACATAATCGTTATTTATTTTTATTTTAATATTTTTTTCACTTCTTTATGTATTATGTTCAGCCATAGTTTAACGAGATTTTTAAGGTGGGAGAATTATATTTTCTAGTTTTATATCCTTAGAATAGTTGCGTTCAAGAATAATATTTTTTGTAAGAATTATCAAAATATTTTAACTTTTAATTAGTATATGATAAAGTTATACTATCAAAATTAAATATGTTTTTCATCCAATAGTGATATGAGATTTTAATTTAATGTTTCAACTTAGAGAACCTAAAAAATGGAAAAAAAAAAAAAAGAATACGTGAAAATCTAAATTACATACAAACAATGAATTGACTTCAAATAAGATAAAATGATAATAATAAAAAAATTGTAATAAGTAATAAAATTATACCTGTTAAGTTGTTGTATGATAAACCTAAATAACTTAGGGCCGTTAAATTACCAATTTCTGTTGGAATTTGACCTGCGAATTAAAAATGTAAAAAATATATGAAGTCTAAAGAGTAATAGTAATGTTTTATAATAAAGATCCTACTTTTGCCCTACTTTTGCCCTACTGTTTTATAATAAATTATAGATTCTGAAGGTACCATCCAGATACCTATATGAATGTAGTAGTAATGCTAATTCATAAGGTATTTCCTCTAGACTTTTTGCTTGAGTTATTTCCTATTATGAATAAAATTACATATAAATTGTCAATTTCTTTTAGAATTGGACCTGTAAATTAAAGATGTACAAAAATGTGATGTCCAAAGACTTATAAGTAATACAAATTCATAAGTTAAAAAAGACAAAAGAAAATAGTATGGAATAAGAAAAGACAAAACAATAGTAAAATAACTAAAACTCTTAATATTAAAATTTTAGACAAAAATCATGTAGACTTCCAATTTTCCACTATATTACACCCTATCATCCATCTCGATTGTATTAGTATATATCACAATTATAGAAAGAAAGACTGAAGTAATTAGTAATGAAAGGAATATGATGAAGTAAATGATTAGGTGCAAAACGAAGCTCGTATTTGAAAGAAAAAAAGAATTCCGTTGTTTGTTAAAAGTGGGAAGAAAAAGGAGGAGAATTGAGAAAGCATCCGTAAAAGGAAAGGAATAATTTGGTTGATGTCCAAAGGACAAAAGAAAGCATTAAAAATTTTAAAGAAAAAAGAGAGAGAAAAAGAAAAGCAATGCATCCGTCCATTCTCTCCTTCTCCCTCCCAACATTTTATTAATACAAATTTCACATAAAACATTTTAATTCATCTCCACACTACTGTTATCTGATCCTGCAGGTTTCTACATAATAGAGGAAAACCAAATAGATTTTTAGATGCAGCAAGTGGAAGGTTTTTGATGGAGTGTTTGATCCAATGTTTCAGAATCAGATTGAATATTCACTACAAAAAAATAGGCTATTAAGACATATTTATTAAGGCATTTCAAAATTACAAGTTTTAAAATTATTTTATTACTACATATGTAAAAATGCCTTTAAAAATAAATACTAAGACAATTAAAAGTGCCTTAATATATTAAAAAAACACCTCAAAAAGTTTTAATTTAAAAATTAAATTTTATTCATACATAAAAAGTTATTGACGCGGCTAGAATTGAGACGCTTATATCTTTATTCAGACATATATATTAAGTGCATTGAAGCAAGATGCACCCTAATAGATACTTTATTGGGGAGCTTAAGAGCTTCCTAATAGCTCTTTTTTTTTTTTTTTGTTGTGATCGAATTGAAAAAGTTCATGGTTTACGGTTTAATGGTTCAACTGTAATTGAATCATAATTGAACTGAGACATCATAAATTAAAAATTAAAAGATATTTACTATAAATAATATATTTTTTAATAATTTAATGTGATTTTAATTTATAAAAAATAAAAAAATATTTAAATTATGTAAAAATAACACATTTATTATTTACTATTTAATAAATATTTATATTCTATACATTTTAAAATTAAAAATAAATATAATTAACAAAATTGCAATAGTGAAAATACATTTTTTAAAAAATAAATAAATAACAGAATGAAATTACAGTGTGAAATATTTAGAAAAGAGAGCTTATTGTGTTAGAAGTGAAATAAGGGAGAATTAAAGGTAGTTAATGCAAATCATGCTATAATGCCACTATAGAACAAGAGAACCCCGTCTTTCCCTCTGAAAAGAGGGAAAAAAAAAAAAAAAAAAAAGGAAAAGTCAATCGATTGGTTTAAAAGTCAACTAACCAGTTCATGGTTCGACCGGTCTGATCAATCGGTCCAAAATGAGTTGTTATTTTTAGTACGATTTTTCAATAAAATACTTTTTACCATTAAATTGAATTCGTTTGGAGACCGATTTCACAGTCCAACCAACCGGTACGATCCAGTCAATAAAACATTGGTTTGATCATCTACTGCTGCGTTTGAGAGGGACTTTACAATTTGTTATCCTTTCCTTTCCTTTCGCTTTCCCTTTCCATCATTTCATTTTCCAATCCCTCCCCCCACCATTTTGTATTTGGCAACAAGCTATGGGGCTTACTAGATTAAACAAATAGAGTTTTAATTTTAGTTAATTAAAAGAAGAAAAAAATAGATAGGGGAGTGAATTGACCAATTTTCCTCATGTTTAATTACTCTTAACTATTTTAGCGTGAGGAACTTCTCAGACATATTGGTAAGGTTTTTTTTCCCTTAGACTCTTGGCTTGCTAAGAGGTCTAGGCTAATCTCCCCTTCCTCCTGTCCTGCTAAGAGGTGTAGAGTGTTCTACAATTCGAGATATTTTAGCACTATTGAGCCTCCCTGTGTGGATTAATTTGGGCTGAAAGGGCCCAGGATACACCATTATAAAAAAAAAAAAAAAAAAAAAAAACTATTTTTACTTCGTTGCAAAATAATTTTTTAAATATTGAAAAATCAAAACTCAAGAATATCAAAATTTCAGACAAAAATCATATAATCTTCTGATTTTTCACTAGTGCTCCCAACTCTTTATAAAATCTATCATCCAATGTCATCCAATGTCAACAAATCGAATCACTATATATACCACCCGTCGCATGGTCACTACCATTCCCACCACCCACTATAGTGGAACAGGTAATGTTTTTTGAAACATTACAAAAGATAGTTATTAGGATTTTATTCTCACCTTCCACACACCACAAATAATTTGGCTCAATTATTAACACTAAAATAATAGGGCTACGTATTGTTTCATTAAGCAATAGGTATCACCAAACTTATAAAAGAGAGTTTAATTTAATATTCTAATTCTTATAACCAAATCAATAAATATGGTTCATGCAAAGAACGTTTCATAACATCATTATTATTATTATTTTAGTGTAAAAGGAACAAATCATTTCAAATAATTTGAAGTCTAAAAGCCCTTCCAAAAAATTGTAATATGTAATAAAAATATACCTGTTAAGTTGTTGGATGATAAATCTAATACATCTAGGGCTATTAGGTTGCAAATTTCTTTTGGAATTTGACCTGCCAATTAAACATGTACAAAAATATGAAGTTTAAAAAGGTAATAATAATATTTTATAATAAAGATCTTATTTTACCCTATTATTTTATAATAAAGATCCATAAGGTCTCATCCATATACCTATAAGAATGTAATAGTAATATTAATTACTAAGGTATTTCTTCGACATTTTTTGCTTTGAGTTATTTCCTATCATTAACAAAATTAGCTATTTTTATACAAAAAAAAAAAAGTAAAAACGAGAAAGGTCATAACATGTCATGTCTTAAATTAATATAATCATTAGTACAAAGAAGTGTTTATTAGTTGGTGATAGTCATACTATTTTATGGATAAAAAAAAATTATGTTTTTTTTTTCTTTTCTTTTTGTCTATTTCTTTCTAAATATTTCGATTAGAAATTGGATTGACATCGTTTAAAATAGTTTCATCATCAACTGAGAGGGAAAAAAAAAAAAAGAAAGAAAATTTTATTTGTAATTGTATTATCATTATTAATGGTTGATCATATAATAAAATTTTAAATTTTAGATTGATACAAAATAAAAAATTCATTAATTATGAAGAAACATTGGCAGCATTTGATTTTAGTCATAAAATTGGAAGTAAATGCAAATTTGATTTTAACTTTTTTGAAAATTGTACAGCTGGACACCCAAGGCTCTTACTCATCTAATGTAATAGATTCATATAATCTTTAGTAAGTCAAGAATATATTAGAGAAAAAATCATGGTCCATATTAGTGATAAAAAATTCATAAATAATATATCAAATTGGAAAGATTTTGAGTCTTTTTACATGTTATTATTTCTCCAAATGTGTTGGCTTCAAAAAATACAATATATTTGAGTTTACTGTGACATAATTTTAAACCAAAAAGGAAACAACTCAAGATAAATTGCGAAAAGTGTAAATTTTCTATATTTGAGGAGAATTTCACCTGTTATTTCGTTGTTTTGTAAATTCAACTCTTGTAGAGAAGTCAAATTTCCAATCTCTTTTGGAATTACACCTGCCAATTAAATATATACAAGAATATGAGGTCCAATTAAGGAATTATAAGTAAAATAATAATAATAATAATTAATTAAAACGAGAGAGGAACCACACTTGACATTAACTTTCAAAATTCTTGACATAAGGCCATAACATGTCATGTCTTAAATTAATATAATAATTAGTACAAATCACTGTATATTAGTGGAAGATCATTCTCGGTGATACTGATACTATTTTACGGATCATAAAAATTATATATATATATATATATTGTTTTTATGTGTGTATATCTTTCCAAATAATTTGATTAGAGAGTGACTAACATATTGTTTGATCATCAACTACGACAAACAAAGCAAATTTTATTTGTAATTGTATTATTATTACCATTAATGGTAGATCATATAATAAAATTTTAAATTTTAAATTGATACAAAATAAAAAAAAAAAAATCATTAATTAATTGATTTAATTGAATAACATTAAAACGTCAAATCAATATAAACATTTAAATGATTATATTATATTACATATATGTAATTTATTTGTCTCAAAATAAAATATTTTTCAAAGAACTTTTTTCACTTGTAAAAAAAAAAAAAAAAATGAAATTCACTTTTTGTAGTTTTTCTTTCACTTAGAAATAAAAAAGCTATTTTTTAAAAAGAAAAGTAACTATTCAAATACACACCAAATAATTCAAAACATAACTTAACTATATATAGGCTCTGTATTACTTGAATATAATATATATATATATATTTAGTAAACAAAACTTATTGTTATGTAAATATAAAAACTAAATTAAATAATTTTTAATAAAAGAGATCCAATAAATCATTTCCTTTTTTCTAAGAATATATTTTTTCTTTATATTTTGTTTTAATGTATTTGAGCCCTTCCTTGTGTATCAAGTTAAACCATAGTTTAACTAGATTTTTACGGTGGGAGAGTATATTTTCTAGTTTTATATTCATAGAATAGTCTCATTCAATAAAATATATGTATGTGTAAATATATATTATTCTACTATGACATATAATTTTGAGTCAAAAAAGGAATAACTCAAGATAAATTGTGAAAAGTGTAAATTTTCTTTATGTTAAGGAGAATTTCACCTGTTATTTTGTTGTTTTCCAAAATCAACTCTTGTAAAGAAATTAAATTACCAATCTCTTTTGGAATTACACCTACCAATTAAAGATATACGAAAACGTGAAGTCCAATTAAAGAATTATAAATTAAAAAAAAAAAAAAGAAAAAAAGTAAGTAAAATGAAAAAGGAACCAAACTTGTCATTAACTTTAGAAATTCTATAACGAGAGAAGCATACATAAGGATATAACATGCCATGTCTTAAATTAATATAATCATTAATACGAACAAGTGTATATTAGTGGAAGATCATGCTCGGTGATAGTGATACTATTTTATGGATCATAAAAATTATTTATTTATTTTTTGGATTAGAAAGTAACTTACATTGTTCAAAATTGTTTGATCATCAACTAAGATAAATAATTTTTTTTTTTTTTGTAATTGTATTATTATTACTATTAATGATAGACCGTATAATAAAATTTTAAATTAATGTAAAATAAAAAATTCATTAATTAATTGATTTAATTGAGTAACATTTAAATGATTATATTATCATTACATATATGTAATTTATTTTTCTGAAAATAAAATATTTTTTAACAACGTTTATCACTTTGAAAAAAAATCAAATTCACTTTTTTTTTTTTTAAACTTTATTTTCACTTAGAAATAAAAAAGCCAAATAACTCAAGACAAAATTTAACTTTATATAGCCTTTGTATTACTTGAATAATATATATATAATTTGTACCTCTCATAAATATATATATATATATATATATTTACTAAATAAAACTTATTTTTATGTTTATAGAAAACTAAATAAGTAATTTTTAATAAAAGAGAGTTTTATTTAAAATTCTAAATAAATCATTTTCATTTTTCTAAGAATATATTTGTTATTTATGTTTTATTTTAATATATATGAGCACTTCCGTATGTATCATGTTAAGTCATAGTTTAATAAAAAATTTTAAACTTTTCGATCTTTCCTTATAAATAGAAAAATAAAAATTTTATACTTTTCGATCTTTCCCAAACTAAATCTTACTATTTTCCTGAATTTCAAGAAATAGATAAGTTACTTCTTGCATTTTTTTTTCCTTAATTAATTTTGAAATGGAACGTTTATATATATTGTTGGATTTCTGAACTTTTGAAAATTTATTTACTTATTTTTTGACTATATTTATATATTTCAAAAATATTGAATTTAAAATTCAACAAAATCAAACTTATAATAACAATAAAAAAATTATAAAAAAAATCCCAATTGTAAAGAAAAAAAAAGTAATTACTAAAATATTAAAAATTTAATAAAGTTGAATATTCCAATAAACCATAATGGAAAAAAAATAAATGCAATAAAACTTAAATTAGATAGAAATAATGTTTTGGCTTCAAACACGACAAAAAAAATAAAAAATAAAAAACGTATTATTCTACTTTGACATAATTTTGAGCCCAAAAAATAAAAATTCATTATAAATTATTAAAAATGTAAAATTCCTCAATGTTAAAAAGAATTTCACCTGTTATTTCGTTAAGGGTCAAATCCAACACATTTAGAGAAGTTAAATTGTCAAACTCTTTTGGAATTACACCTACAAATTAAAGATGTACAAGAATGTAATGTTTAAAGACATATAAGTAATACAAATTCATAAGTTAAAAAAGACAAAAGAATTCATATAATGTGGAATATATTTGTGAATCATGAAATTAACAAGAAAAACTTTTAATTTGACCAAAATATTGGATTAAAGAATATGAACCATATTTTTCTATAAATGAGTTGGATAAACTTTGACTATAATAGCGGAAGTAGATCAATAATAACAATCTAGCCAAGAAACAAAGAGCAAGTTTTCTTAAAGCAGAATACCCATAATGAAAGTAGTACTTTTTTGTTTACCATGTTTACACATAGTTTAACATAATTTTTAAAGCAGAAGGAATGTATTTCATATTATTATATCATTAGAAAAGTCGCAATCCATAATAGTGTATTTCATAGTAAATATTTGTATCATTTTAACATTTAATATATACTTAAATATACTATCAAAATTAAATATATATTTTTGACACAATTGAGAGTTTAATTTAATATTTTAACCTAAAAAAAACTTATAAATGGGAAAAAAAAAAAAAAAAAAGAATGCATGAAAAACTAAATTGAATATAAAATAAAACTGTAAAATTTAAAACTTCCAAATATATATATGCTTTTGATATAATTGAGAGTTTAATTTAATATTTTATCCCAAAAAAAAAAAAAAAAACTTATAAATGGTGAAAAAGAAAGAAGAATGCGTGAGAACCTAAATTACATATAAAAACAATGTGTTGGCTTCATAAAATATAATATGTATATATATTCTACTATTGCATATAATTTTGAACAAAAAAAGCAATAACTCATTAAAAGGAACCAAAAAAATGAATTTCACCTGTTATTAAGTTGAACCACAAATTCAACTGGTTTAGAGAAATTAAACTGTCAATCTCTTTTGGAATTACACCTGATAATTAAAGATGTACAAGAATACAAGGTCCAATAAAAGAACTATAAGTAATACAAATATATAAGTTAAAAAAGACAAAAAAAAAAGTATGAAATAAAAAAAAAAAAAAAAGACAAAATAATGGTAAAAAGGACTAAAAATGTCAAAAATTAATAAATAAGGATTAAAACAATAGAAATTACCTTGTTAATCCACTTGAAAAGGCATATTGAAAGAACACAGACATATTTAGAGAGTCTCAATTCTCGCATAATAGCTATCCATCTTATATACCTCATTTATCATTTACATGACTAAAGGGGCTACCGATCTTAAGAACAAAGTTGATAAGGGGGGCGATAGTGGGTGTGATTCGGGCGTTAATAAAATTAGTTTAAATGATTAATTATTAGGATTTTATTCTTACCTTCAACACACCACAAATAATTCTTACCTGCATATTGTTTAGTTCTAAAAACGAGAAAAGAACCAAACGTGGAATTAACTTTCTCAATTCTATGATTAGAGGACCACTCATAAACTGACACCATTTAGAATTGTATGATCATCAACTTAAAAAAAAATAATAATAATAAAAGAGAGGAAGCCAATTTTATTTATAAATTTAATTATTATTATTAATATATAATGATTTTTTTAAATTGATACAAAATAAAAATTAATTAATTAATTGATTTAATCTAGTAACAATAAAATGTGAAATCAATATAGTAAATTTTATTTGTAATTTTATTATTATTATTAATGGTTCATCATATAGTAATTTTCTTTTTAATTTAAAATTGATAAAAATTAAAAAGAAAAATTATTAATTAATTGATTTAAATATGTAACATTAAAATATCAAATTAATATAAATATTTAAGATAAATATATTATTAAATACATGTAATCTATTTTTCTCAAAATAAAATATTTCTGAAACAACTTTTATCACTTTGAAAAAAAATCGAGTTCACGTTTTTCAATTTCTTTTTCACTTAGAAATAAAAAAGATACTTTTCTATAAGAAAAGTAACTATTCAAATACCCCCGAAATAACTCAAGACATAACTTATTAACTTTACATAGTCTTTGTATTACATGAATAATATATATATATATATATAATTTACAAGTTTCATAAATATACATGTATTTACTAAATAAAGCTTATTTTTATGTAAATAGAAAACTAAATAAAGTAATTTTTACTAAAAGAGAGTTTTATTTAACATTCCCAATAAATTATTTTCCTTTTTTCTATGAATATAGTTATTGTTTATGTTTTATTTTAATATATTAGAGCACTTCCTTGTGTATCATGTTAAACAATAGTTTAACAAGATTTTTATGGTGGGAAAAGTATATTTTCTATTTTTATATCCTTAAAATAGTCTCGTTCAATATTTTGTAAGAAATTATCAAAATATTTTAATTTTTAATTAGTATATGTAAGAAGATATACCATCAAAGTGAAATATGATTTTCATCCAATAGAGATTTGAGATCTTAATTTAATGTTTTGACTTAGGAAGCCTAAAAAATGATAAAAAAGAATGCAAGAAAACCGATATATACAATGTTTTCGCTTCAAATAAGATAAAATAATAATAACAAAATTTATTCCTGTATGACATATAATTTGAACCAAAAAAGGAATAATAACTCAATATATATATATATATATATATATTGTGAAAAGTTGTAATAAAATTTGTCAACGTTAAAAAGAATTCTACCTGTTATTCTATTAGCAGACAAATACAACACTTTTAGTGAAGTTAAATTGCCAATTTCTTTTGGAATTAGACCTGCAAATTAAAGACATACAAACATAAGAATGTGATGCCCAAAGACTTGTAAATAATACAAATTAATAAGTTAAAAAACAAAAAAGAAAATATTATGGAATGAAAAAACACTACAAGAAAAGAGGGGATTTGCAACCGGTATTTGTGACCAAAATATTCGATAGTAAATTTTACCTCCAATTTATGACCAAAATTTTTGGTCCTTGATTATCGACAAAGAGGCGATTGAATTTAGAATTTTATCGTAGTTTTTTTGGGTAAACATTTGCGCAAATTAAATTTATTTTTGATTGTAATTTGGTCATTGATTTACGATTGAATTACAACAAAAATTTGTTCGATCGTAAGTCTTGAGGGAAAAACACAAAACAATAGTAAACTAACTAAAACTCTTAATATCAAAATTTTAGACAAAAATCATATAATCTTTCGATATTCCTTTATTGCTCCAACTCTTTATACTATATTACAGCGTATCATCTAAATTTTACTAGTTTATATAACAATTATAGGAAGAAAGACTGAAGTAATTAGAAATGAAAGGAATTAATGGAGTAAATGATGAGGTACAAAACGAAGTTCCTCTTTGAAAGAAAAAAAAAAAAAAAAAAGGAATTCCCTCATTTGATAAAATGGGGAAGAAAAAGGGGGGGAATTCATAAAGCAAACGTAAAGGGAAAGGAATAATTTGGTTGCTGTCAAAAGGACAAAAGAAAGCATTAAAAATTTTAAAGAAAAAAAGAGAGAGAAAAAGAAAAGCAATGCATCCGTCTATTCTCTCCTCCCTCCCAACATTTTATTAATACAAATTTCACAAAAAACATATTAATTTATCTCCACACTACTGTTTTCTGATCATGCAGGTTTCTACATATAATAAGTCGATTTTTGCAAAGGAAAACTGAGGTAGATTTTTAGATTTTTAGTGGTAGTGGTTGTGGTGGTGGCGGTGGAGTTGAGGGAGGTTTATGATGGAGTGTACTGCTGCCGCGTTTGGGAGGGACTTTCCTTTCCTTTCACTTTTACTTTGCATTATTTCATTTACCTTTCCTCACCATTTTGTATTAGGCAAAAAGTTATGGAACTTACTAGATTAAAAAAATAGAGTTTGAATTTTGATTAATTAAAAAAAAATAGATAGGATATAGTGAACTGGCCAATTTTCCTTTTCTAATTAAAAAAAAAAAATATATATATATATATATTGAAAAAAAATTGCCGCTTTTCTTCCTTTTCTTCTCTCCTTATAGCCCAAACTAAATCTTGCTATTTTCCTGAATTTTTTTATCTTCCTTGTGCAAAAGAGAATTGGAATATATATATATATTGTTGAATTGGAATAGGTAAATTTCAAGAAATAGGTAGGTTATTTCTTACATTTTTTCTTAATTATTTTTGAATTGGAATATTTATATATATTGTTGGATTTTTGAACCTTTTCAAATTTATTTATTTAATAATGACTATATTTATAAATCTCAACATATTGAATTTAAAACCAAACTAAAACAAACTTATAGTAACAGTAAAAAATTATTATAAAAAAATCCCAGTTGTGAAAAATAAAAGAAATTACTAAAATAATAAAAATTGTAATGAAGTTGAATATTCCAATAAACCATTAAAAAAAAAAAAATGAATGCATAAAACTTAAATTGGACAGAAGTAATGTTTTGGCTTCAAATAAGATTAATATATATATATATATATATATTTTTTTTACTTCAACATAATTTTGAGCCCAAAAAATAAAAATTCATTATAAATTATTAAACGTGTAAAATTCCTCATTATTGAAGAGAATTTCACCTGTTATTATGTTAGAGCCCAAATTCAACACGTTTAGAGAAGTTAATTTGCCAAACTCTTTTGGTATTACACCTGCAAATTAAAGACATACAAGAATGTGATATCCAAAGATCTATAAGTAATACAAATTCATAAGTTAAAAAAGACAAAAGAATTCATATAATATGGAATATATTTTTTAATAATGAAATTAACAACAAAAATTTTTAATATGACAAAATATTAATAAAAGAATATGAAATATATTTTGATAAATTGGTAAATTTGGTTCCTTAATTTATATAATTTTTGTAATTTCATCCCTTATATTAATAACTTTGACAAATTTCATCCTTTTATAATTTAAGTGACGGTTAATAAAATCATTCTTACAATTTAATTTTATTTTTTAAAAATAAAGTGTACGTATTCATTGCAGATTTGCATTTCTACTATTTATTTTAAAAATAAATAAATTAAATTATATGAATTAATTACATTGATTGTCACTTAAATTGATACAAGGATGAAATTTACCAAAATTATTAACATAAGGGATGAAATTTACAAAAAATTTTAAATAGGGATGAAATTACAAAAATTATATAAGTTAAGGAACCAAATTCACCAATTTTTCAATATATTTTTCTATAAATGATTTGAATAGACTTTGACTATAATAGTGAAAGTGCATAAATAATAACTAGAAAATAAAGATTAACTTTTCTTAAAGTAGAGTACCAAAGAACATATTATTTTCTTAAAAATGATTGTATACCTAGACAGCTAAGCCAATAAGTTAAGCCCCACTAATGTTTCCATTTTAATTAGCTTAAGAACAAACACAACAGCAATAAAAACTGTCAAGAAAACCTCGCACAGTATCTACCCATCTTATTTACCTCATTTATCATTTAAGTGACTAAAGGCCCTAACGATATTAAGTGGGCTGATAGAGGGTTGTGGTAGGGGTTTTAATAAATTAGTTTAAATGATTAGTTATTTGTTCTTTACATACAAAAATAAGTAAAGTTAGTTCAAATATAAGATAAAGTTGCAATAACTTGCAATAAAGTTGAATATTCCAATAAACCTTCAAATAAAACCTAAATTATATAGATACAATGTTTTGGCCTCAAATAAGACAAATATATATATATATATATATATTATTCTACTTTGACATAATTTTAAGCCGCAAAATATAAAAACTCATTATAAATTATTAAAAGTAAAAATTCTTCATTGTTAAAAAAAAAATTTACCTGTTATTTTGTTAAGGATCAAATTCAGCACGTTTAAAGAAGTTAAATTGCCAAATTCTTTTGGAATTACATCTGCAAATTAAAGAAGTTCAAGAATATAATGTCCAAAGACCTGTAAATAATATAAATTCATAAGTTGAAAAAGACAAAAGAATTCATATAATATGGAATATATTTGTTAATCATGAAATTAACAAGAAAAACTTTTAATATGACAAAAATATTGATAAAAGAATATGAAACATATTTTTCTATAAATTAGTTGGATAAACTTTGACTATAATAGTGAAAGTGCATGAATATAATAACAATCTAACTAAGAAACAAAGACCAAGTTTTCTTAAAGAAGATTAAACACCTAGACAGCCAAAAAAAAACTTAGGCCCCTACTAATGTTCCCATTTTAATTAGCTTAAGAACGAACACAGCAGCAACAAAACCTGTCAAGAAACGTCCGCAAAATTCACGCACAAGAGTACATTTTAGTTTACTCTCTCCTTACCCAACAAAGGTCAAAAAAGCACATAAGCTGGGAAATGACATTTCTGCATCATGGGATCAAGAAACATTCTCTTCCACAAACTGGGAAATGACATTGGAGCTGTTTAATAAGTAAGTATACTTCAAAAGGGTGGTTTCATCATAAAAAAAAAAAATAAATAAAATTGGATTCTTGGTGGTGCAACAGCAATAGCAGCCAAGAATGGAAGTGGTGGTGGTGGTGGAACAGGAAGTGTTTTCTGTAACATTACAAAAGATTAGTTATTAGTATTCTACTCTCACCTTCCCCACACACCATAAATAATTGGCTCAATTATTAGCACTAAAATAATAGCGTCTATGCCTTGTTTAATTTAGCAATAGACATCACTATACTTATAAAAGAGAGTTTAATTTAATATTCTAATTCTTATATTCTTTAAATATGGGAAATTATTGGAACCAAATAACCAATATTCTTAGAATTGTCGCATTCAATAATAATATATTTTATAAGAAATTATCAAAATATTTTAACTTTTAATTACTATATATGTTAAAGGATATACCATCAAAGTTAAATATGTTTTTCATCCAATAGAAATCTTTATTCAATGTTTCAACTTAAAGAACCTAAGAAATGATAAAAAAGAATGCATGAAAATCTAAATTAGATACAAACAATGTGTTGGCTTCAAATAATTAAGATAAAACAATAATAATAATAAAAAAATTATTCTAGTAAAATAGGAAAAAGAAAATAGTATGAAATAAAAAAGACAAAACAATAGTAAAATAATTGAAAATAAATAAATAAGTATTAAAATAACTAATTTTCAAAAAGTGAGTGATCATTAAAGAAAATAAATAAATATAGGAAAATTCTCCGGTTTAGTCCCTTA
Source organism: Marsdenia floribunda (assembly GCA_035583425.1). Classification (NCBI taxonomy): domain Eukaryota; kingdom Viridiplantae; phylum Streptophyta; class Magnoliopsida; order Gentianales; family Apocynaceae; genus Marsdenia; species Marsdenia floribunda. The sequence goes on along the minus strand of JAXGGT010001081.1, from coordinate 1,636 downwards.
GCTATTTATGTTTCTTTAAATTGGTCATACAACTTTAATTTTATCTAAATTGATCCTTTGTCTATTTTCTATTTTCTAAATTGGTCCTCCCAACCAAAATTGACCAAAATTTGATCACTTTACTGACATATTTATTAAATTAAAATGATATTTTAATCAGTTCATGTTAGAAAAAAAAGAAAAAATGGAATAGATATATTAAATTTATTCACATCTCTTTCCTTTTTCTTGAAAAAAGTGAGTATTTTAGCTAAAATATTATATCTATTCTATGTTTTTCTAACATAAAATGACTAAAATACCCTTTTAATTTAATGGATATGCCGGTAAAATGATCAAATTTTGGTCAATTTTGGTTGGGAGGACCAATTTGGAAAATAGGAAATAGACAAAGGATCAATTTGGATAAAATTAAAGTTATAGGACCAATTCAGAGAAATGTAAATAGTTAAGGGACTAAACCGAAGAATTTTCATAAATAAATAAAAATATTTTTTTGTTAAAGAAAAGAAGATGTTAGCATCTCCCTATGTTAAATAACCAAAACCTCTCTACCCCTTTCTCCTTTTCTTTTTTCTTTTTTTTTTCCCTAAAAAGATGGTATTCTGAATCCTTTCGTCACAAACTAATCCACGCTCAGACTAATTTACCCATAGAGGTCCAATAGTGCAAGGATACCTACACATGCGAATATATCTCGAACCATAGAACACCCGAGTAAGGTTACTCTTATACCTCTTGACAAGCCAGGAGAAATGGGAGATTCGACCTCTAGACCTCTTGGCTAGCCAAGTGTCGAAGGGAAGAAACCTGGACAATTGGCCAAGAGAAGTTTCTCTCTCTACCCCTTTCTTGAATAATTCTTTTTGTAGCAAGTATTGCCAACTAATCACTTGTAATAATTAAAATCCATACTCCAAACTAATCGTTGCTATTTCCCCAACAACTTTTATGAAATTCCAAAATTTCATCCCTAAACATCAAGGAATAGGAAGTATTTTCGAAATATTTTTGGATTCTTGAACTTTTACAAATTTATACTTAATTATTTTAAAGCGAAGAATTCAATTTCTATTTATATTTTTTTTAATAATTTTATGTATTTATATTTTTTTATTTTTTGTTTTTGTTTGTGAAGTAATAACTTAAAAATTCATATATATATATATATATATATAAGTTTACATGCATTTGTTATTTATGTTTTATTATAATATATTTTAGCACTTTCCTTTTCATTAATTTAACAAGATTTTATATCATTAGAATATCATGCTTAATAATATTATATTTTATAAAAAATTGTCAGAATATTTTAATTTTTAACATATACTGATAGATATCTATATTTTTGAATTTTGATCCAATAGATATCTTAATTTAATGTTTCAATTTAGAGAACTTAAAACATAGAAACAGGGAAAAGAAAAGAATGAAAAATTAAATTTAAATTAATTACAAACAATGTGTTCCCTTCGAATAAGATAAAATTTTGGAATAACAATTCAACTTTAAAAAGAATTTCACTTGTTCTTTTATAGTCGGACAAGTCTACCATTTTTAGTAATTATCAATCTCTTTTGGAATTAGACTTGTAAATTAAATACATATTCATATACTATAGAATATATTTATT
>JAXGGT010001070.1:0-27546 GCA_035583425.1 Marsdenia floribunda | reverse complement strand
TTGTTTCTAAAGTTGATATTCTTATTACAATATGAAGTACACTTGGTTTTTCTATTTCTACAAATCAAGTAAGTTTTCTATTTTAATTTACAAGTTATGAATGTTAAGATTATTGTACTTAGGTAATAACTATTTTTATTAATATTTCCAACATCCTCAAGTCCTCATTATTAAAAATTTTGAAAAAAAAAAAAGAGTTATTTACCATAAATATAAAAAATATATACATTTTGATATATACATATTAAATACTTTACACATTTTCTTTAAAAGAAAAACAAAATACCATTAATATGCTTTTGTTACATTGTAGTCTAATTTTGAAAATTAACTTAATAAACATATATACAACATCTCAACAATCTCCCAATCTTTATAATATATATATTTTCTCAATAGCCCTATTCATTCTCGACTGTCCTCAAATCCTCACTATAAAAAATTGATATTGTAGTCATTTATTTACCATATATATATATACATATGCATTATGATGTATACATATTAAATACTTATCATATTTTCTTTTTTAATTTTTTTTTAAAAAAAAAAAAGGAAAAAAAAATCTTATTCTTGATTGTTGTCAAATAATTTTTTTTTTTGTACATACATATTAAATACTTACCATATATTACACTTTTGTCACATTGTAATCTGATTTGAAAAATTAATTTAACATCCAACCTCTCAATCTTTTGACTAGCTATATAAATGCATCACATCTCCATAGATGATCATTCCTTTAATCTTATTGTTTAATTTTCTCGATTTTATTTAGTAGGTTCATTAATTAATTCCATCCCTTCTATTTGCTTCTGAAGCTCCTCGATTTTTTATTCGATCATGAACTCAAAACCTATGTCTCCATTTTTTCTGAATAAAAATACCAATTTACCTTTGTCACCACCACTTTGCTTAGATTTTTTTTTTATGGTTCTCTTTTTTGGTTCTATTTCAGGAATAAAGAACTCATAACAGGAGACTTTTTTCATGTTAGAAGAATGCAAGATGAATTCTTCTGAGAATATTTCTGCTTCTCATGGACATGTTCGTTCTTTAAAGTTCACAAATTTTTTTTTTTATCACTAAAAATATATATATATATATATATATATATATATATATATATATATTCAAAATTACAAAAATACACCAATATCCAGTGTGATGAGGTCTTCTGGATATTGGTCTGACCCGGGAGGAGAGACCGTGGATGTTGGAGTATACTGTAGGAGTATTGTCTGCATTTCTTCAGGAGTTTTTGCAGCAGCGAGTTTTGCAGCCAGTTGGGATTTGGTGGCTTAAAACTGAGTTTGTTGTCTTGTCACGGTGGTGGAAAAATGGCTTTTGTCTTCATTAGGTGGAATGTCCACTCTTGTACCTTCAACGAATTCAGACTGTGTGGAATTTTGAATTTGTTCTATCATTTAATTTGGAATCGTCTTCGAATGATTGGAATTGTATGTTCCGAGTATTCTACGAACTAGTTTAAGACCCAGGGCAAGTAGAATTTTGTATGGAATAACAATAAGGGATGAAAATGTTTCTCATCATCTGTAGGTTTGTAGTTGGTTTTGAAAATATTATAAGAATTCAGTAATTGGGGTTTTTGGTTAATAAATTCTAAGATAGTGCCAAAATGATCCCACCAATGTGTAAACCAGTAAGGGAATTTGCTAGGATTACAAACTTTAGTATCAAAATAGATCAACCATGTATGTTGGTTTTTGTCGTTTTGAATATAAAGAGTGTTGAACCAAGCTTGTTGGTAATCCCAATATGTAAAAGGTATATCATAAAATGGTTCCTTTTGGTATTTGTCGGGGAAGCTCAAGGGTTCATTAATATTGAATTCCCATAAATGGGGAGGAATGACTTGTAGGATTTTAAAAGTAGAATAAGCGGGATTCTGGTGATTTTCTAAAAGAAAGAAATGTTTAATTTCAATGGAATTTGTTAGTTCGAGGATAGCTTGATAGAAGAAAGGAGTTTTGTCAATAGATCAATAGGTTTTGGGATGACTTGTAGTGGAGGAAAGAGCGTTTGTAAGAAACATACCTTAAACTGCGAGTATTTGTAGACTTTTCTTTCGTCAGAATATGAAGCAAGTTTGTTCAATTTCAAAATATTCTTTCCACCATTTGAGTTGAGTTTCTAGATAAGAAACATATTCTCAAAGTTCCAAATATTCAACACAATTGTCAAAAGTAATATCTCCAAATTTAGACAATTCTCGTTGACAGTCTACATAATGCATGTAATCTCTTCTTGTAGCAGGAATAAAGATTCTTAGCAACTTTTGGCGGTGTCGAATTTCTTTCATGTTGGGGATTGTAGGATGGGATAGATCTGTTCTATCAGAGCCAAGGAGGAAGTGATAGTTATATAGATCTGTTCTATCTTTGTCAATTTGAAGTATTATTTTTAAATCTACTGAGTGTTTTGCTGTTGATGTGCCTGGGTTGTAAGTCCCTAGAGGTTTGGGCAATAATCCCCTTGGTTTCCGACAGATTGTAGGTAGATTTAAGAAGAAATACCATAATTCACAAAGATGAATAGTCTATTTTCTAGATCTGACTCTGGCAACTCAAATACCATAAGAAGACCATAAGAAGATCATAAACACCGAGGAAGTAGTGATAGAAAATGCCGAAGACACAGAGGACTCAGAAAGAGCCATAGATAATTGGAGGCTTCCCAAAGTTTCTACAAATCATATTTATAAATATCATTTCTCTTTCTTCAAATCTAAGCATGTCATTAAAACCCAAGAATCCCAAATTGAAATCTAAAAACCTTTTGAAACAGTACATCTTCTTTCTAAAGAAACCATAACAAAACACAAAAACAAAGGTTTTCATTATTTACACATAGGTCTTGTCCAAATTAGTTTCAAACCCTTAAATCATCTTTGCCTAAATACTTTTGTTTTAGCAAGTTTAAGAGATATGCGATTCATCAAATTTAATGATTCTTTACTTGCATCCGTTGAATCCAATTTATGTGGTGACCCTATTCATTTTGATACTTATCCTCATTTTACTGTTTCCTTACGGCTGAATAGCAGGAGCAACTTTTAATTTATTATGAGCCCAAACGATAGATTCAATAAGTTCTTGCCAATAACCACGTCCGCTGAATAGAAACATTAAACTAAAAGCCCATACAAAATGAGCACCTAGGAAAAAAAGGCCATAGGCAGATAATGATGAACCATAAGACTGAATTACCTAGGATGCCTGCGCCCATAAGAAATTGTGAGCTGGATTTGAACCAGCGTAGACATATTGCCAACGAATTTACAGTCCGTCCCCATTAATCGCTCGGGCATCGACCCAGGAAGAATCGCTTGTAAGACTATTGGGAATTCGTGATCAACTTCCTTTCCTAGTCCCCTACCCCGAGGGGAAGTCGAATCCCCGCTATCAAAAGAGGAGGCGTGAAACCTCCCTAATCAAAAACCTCCGCCTCCGCGAAACCTCGGCTCGAAGGGAAGGGCAAGCAAATGAAATGAAGGGAGGCATTACGGGTCGACTACAAGAAGCAAAGCTTTGTAAACTCTGCAAGTCGCTTATAGAATGCCGACTACTATTTTCCACTTAATACTTAATAAGGGAAGGGAGGGAAGCGAAGCTTAGCGAGCTTTAAAGGTTAGCTCGATTCTCGCCTGGATCGATTAAGTAGCTCAGGGCAGCCCCTACATGTTTTAAAATCCCTTGTTCTTTAAATAAAAACACATAATTACAAAATTTTAGGAGGAACAATTCCAATTGCATTAATTTCATGACATCTGCATTCAATACAAATGCTAGATTACACAGTCCAAAAGGTGAAACCATTCTTCTTCAAACTGATCTTTCAAAATCCAATGTTGTTATAGCCAGAACCCTTAAATGGGATGACATTACCTTACTAGAACAATGGCACCTTGAAGGAGCCACTGCCCCACACCAGCCTGAAGCCTCCCAACCAAACACAAAATTATCTCATATCCAACAATTTTCAGATGGTTCTGTAAATCTAACATTTTCAAAAAGACACCCACATACAGTAACTTTTCCTGATGATGCTAAAAATGTGTTTATTCCTATTCATCTAGAGAGTCCAACAAGCAAATGAAAGGTAAGTAGGCCAAGAGTTAAATAGGGAAGGGAATGGTGCATGGTACAGTTAAGTTTCAACCAGAGAAATATATTATCCACTTGCCAAAAAGAAGTTTGAAAATCAGTAGGTACAAATTTAAGACTAGCTTCCCAGAAGGATTTAGCAATGGGATAATTCCGTAGGATATGAAGGGTATCCTTTGTAGCAGAATGGCAGACTTGGCAAGTATCAGATAAAATAATTTTCCTTTTATATAACAGAGAAGAGTGTGGAAGTTTATCATGACTACAAAACCAAATAAAATGTTGAATTTTTCGTAAGGTAAAAGCTTTCCAGATCCAAGTAAAGGAAGTAGCGGATGGAGAACTGTTGATTAGGGCAGAATAAACAGATTTGAAAGTGAAGAGACAATTAGGGGTGAGGTTCCAAATTCTATAGTCTTGAGAACTAGGGGATTCTTTGGGCAGAAAGGAGAGTATGTGTTCAAGGAGCAGGGGCATAGGAAATTGAAGATGTGAAAGATCCCATCCAGAAGCAATTATTATGGTACTAACATATTGTTTTTCTTGATGCAGGTTTAAAGGACCATGTAAGAGTGTACGAAGAGGACCTAAAGGCAGCCAACAATCATACCACAGGTTTGTAGAAGCACTATTACCAATTATGCTTTTAGAGAATTTGAGGCAAAGAGTCCAACCTAGATTAAAACTTTTATAGAGTTTAGAAGTTGAATTGAGAGAATTGAGGAATTGTGCCGAGAGAGCATTGGAATGTGTAACTTTACCTCTCTAGGCTAGGCTTGCAAGTAAAGCAGAATTTCTATAAGAAGCTTGAGGAATGCTAAGACCTCCATTATGCTTATGTTGACACATTTTTTTCCAATTAATAAGGTGAAGTATATGTTTATCAGAGGAGTTATTCTGAATTTTTTTTTTATTAATTTTGTCTAAGAGATGCAAAATGTTGGTTGGGAGTTTTATGATTTGCATACAATGTAATGGAATTGTAGAAAGTGTTGTTTTGATTAAGGTACATCTACCTGCTTGAGTAAGAAATCTGTTTGTCCAAAGGTTAAGTCTAGCTTGAATTTTTCCAAGTATAGATTGGAAGGTTTGAGAATTAGTTTTTTATGGAGAGGAAAACCAATGTAGGTGCCTAAAGATTGACATTATGTAAAGTTAAAAAAGGAGGATATAGCCTGACGAGGTTAGCAGAGTGGTTATGAGAAAACACAATTTTTGATTTTTTGAAAGTTGATTTTTTGACTAGAGAGAGAGCAGAAGTAGTTTAGGAGGTCTAAAATAATAGAAGCAAAACAAATAGAAGCTTCACTAAACAAAATGATATCATCCGCAAACAGTAAATGTGAGATTTTCTGTTCATCTTTATAGGCTGCCATAAATGATTTCTAAACAGCAGGGTTAATAAGTAAAGAAAGATATTCCATAGCAAAGATAAGAAAGGTAAGGGGGAAGTGGGTCACCTTGTCTAACCCCTATAGTGGGAAAAAAGGCAGTAGTTGGATGGCCATTGATGAGGACAGAACAAGAAGAAGTAGTAATGCAATGCATAATTAAGTTAATGAATGAGGGAGGGAATTGGATAGCAGTGAGCATATGCCTAATAAATGACCATTCAAGCCTGTCAAAGGTTTTTTCTAAATCAAGTTTTATTATCATATAGCCCTTTTTTCTTTTAGAAGGTTTCTTGATAAATTCTAAAAGGCTTTGTGTGATTAAGATGTTATCAGCAGGTCTTCGATTAGGCAAAAATGAACTTTGTTGTGGACTAATACTATTACTAATGTAAGGTCTCAGTCTATTGACTAAAATTTTTGAAATGGTCTTATAAATTGTGTTACATAAGCTAATAGGTCTATATTGTGAAATGTAATCTAGGTGTTCAACATTAGGAATTAGCACAATATTAGTATGGTTCAAGTTAGGTGGAAGAAATCCAGTTTGGAAAAAGTATTGAATGTTTTGATAATGTGAACAGAGGTAAAATGCCAGAATTTCTGGAAAAAAAATAGGATTTATCTTATCTGGACCTGGGGCTTTTAAGGGTTTATGTTGAAAGAGTGCAATTTTAATTTCATCAGCAGAGGGAATATCAGCAAGAGAACTTGCTTCTGGGGGTAGAAAGGTAGGAAAATTTAGAGGCCAGGAGGGAGTAATTGGAGAGAAAAGAAGATTAGTGGAGTAGATTTTTTTAAAATATGAAGTGATATGATTGGCTGTATCTTGATGTTCAAACATCCATTGTCCTAAGTCATTTTTAAGACCTAAAATAGAATTTCTTCTTATATTAAGTAAAACAAATTTATGAAAAAATTTTGTAGGAGCATCACCATCTTGCATCCACTGAATTCTAGATTTAAGTTTCCAAAACTCTTCTTCATATTTCAAGATATTTTTATATTCACTTAAAAGCTGAGTTTGTAAGTTAGCCAAAAACTGACTATGCTTTGTCTGAAAAATTTTTTGGATACCTCTTAATCGGGCCAAGAGTATTCTTTTTTTAGTGAAAATGTTGCCAAAGGTGTTCTTATTCCATAGTAAAGCTGTTCGTTGAAAGGTATTTAAACAGTCTGAATAAGAAGAATCAGGGGTCCATGAAGAGGTAACAACATTTTTAAAATCATAATGATTCAACCACATAGTTTCTAATTTAAAGCATTTAGGTGGAGGGTTTAAAAAGGAGGTTTTAAGTGGTAAGGGGCAATGATCAGAGTGGCTTCTTGGTAAATGGAAAATCTTAGTGTTAGGATAGATATCTAACCATTTTAGATTGCCCAAAAATCTATCTAATCTTCCTAAATGAGGTGAGAAGGGGAGAGAAATCTCATATTTGACCATGTGAATTTATTATCATGGAAACCTAAATCAAAAATATTACAAGCATCCATATTATTGTTAAATTCAAGGATAGTATCAAGTTGAGCAGGGGACTTTCCTAGTTTTCATTAATGTTAGAGATACTATTAAAATCCCCAGCTACCAACCAAGGTCAAATGAGAGATTGATTTTAGGTTGTCTCAAAGAATTTTAAAGGCATTATGGTTAGGTTTAGAATAGATTGCAAATAGTAAAAAGGGAGGGGAAGAGGAACTGACCTTAACATTAACATGTAGTTCTTGGGGAGTCTCCCCAACGAGTTCAACCTGTAAGTTATTAAGAGAACAACTAGACCCCCAGAGTCCCTCAGCATGGAAGAGTTAGGGGCCTGGCAAAGAGTGGGAGTTCCAGTGGAACCGAAAGGTTATGCAGGAAGGGAACAGGGGGATATAGCCATGGGTACAGAAGAGGAATGATTGACATCCATGGATTGTGAAAAGGGGTGGGTTGCACAAACCAGGGGTGATTCAGGAGAGTTTCTATGCTGGTTCTCAGGCCTTGAGAGATCAATTGAGCTATGAAGGATGGATCATGTATGATGAGTGTGTGTCGGTGATTGTGAAGTTGAAAGATGAGGTGGAGACAGTTCCCTTGGAGGCCCCATTCCAGTCACGAAGCTGGAGGGGAGTGATTCTGAAGAGTAAGGATGGTGAGTTCGGGATTGACCTGAGGTTGAGAGTCCATCCTAGAAAGACGTCACCTGTGATTTCTCTGTTGAGTGGGATCGATGAAGTCTTGGCATGATTGGATGAATGTGCAGGTAAAGTTGTACGTTCTGAGTTAAGAAGAATTAGTAGAATTAGTAGATTGATTAGCATGAATACTAGATGCATCCAAATTATAATGATTATGAGTTAGGGAATCAATGTTACTTGTTATGGAAGTAGCAGGATTTGATGTGAGGAGTAGGGAAGTATCAATAGAGGGGGATAAGTTGGTGGCTGTTTCAGGCGTTTTTGTATGTTGAAAAGAAATCATGTTATTATTAACGTCTAGATGAGAGAGATTATAATTATTTTCCGAGAAGGAGAGTAACTATTTAAATTAATAATTGATTTATCTGTGTTTGTCGGAATGGCTGCTGAGGGGAGGCTCGATGAAGGGGCTTGGCTTGGAGAGTTGGAATGGCCGACCAAATTGTCAGGAAGAAAGGACAGATCAAAGTCAACACTATCAAGTGGAGATAAAGAGTTGCTTTGAGTCGGGGATTTCAAAATGGGTTTGACTTTCCAAGTTCGTTTATTCTAGTGAGAAAAATGAGCAGACTTGTCCTTCTGGGGCTGTCTAGAAGGTTTCGAATTTAGAATGGGCTGGGCTGGGTTAGGAATAGGATGGATTTTGGTAGAATGGGCCTGCTGATTAACAAAGGATTTTTTTCCTGAAGTATTATTATGTAATTTTTTCCTTCTATGAACAATCATCTAGAGACCATCTGTGGAGAAATCAGAATTTTGAGGGTTTGGATTGGAGGTGAACAGGGCGGTTGAAGGGTAATCGGGGGTAATAAAAGGGACTGGAGTAGCAGTACTAGTGATATTGGCCGAATTAAAAGGACAAACAGTATTTTTATGGCCAATACGAGCACACTTGAAACAAATAAGAGAGATATTTTCATAAAGAATGTGTTGTAAATGATTTCCAATATAAGTGGAGGTTACTAGAGGCTGATCTAATCTGACTTGAATGCAAAGTCTTGCATATTGACCCCTTTTGATGTCTAAAGCACAAGAATCAATCTTGATGAGATGTCCAAGCATGTTACCTAATTTGTGTAAGATGTTGAAATCATAGAACTCAGTAGGAAGTTCTAGAAGACGTACCCATAATGTTGTGTAAGAAAAATTTGCTTTAGATGTCCCATCTTCTTACAGTTAGAGTGATTACCAATAAACCATAGGGCCTTCCGAGAGAGCTTTCTGAAAATTGGCTGGTTTGGAGAATTTGACCAGGAAAAAATCACACAGCCTAAATCCATAATATGAAGTTCTTCATCCATTCTCCAAATTTCCTGATGTTTTTTGGATAGATAGGTGTAGCCGTAGGGCTAAAAACTTTAATAATAACTGGTAGCGACCAATTCTTATACAATCTGGTTTTATCTTCTGCTGAGAGAGGAATGAAGAAAGAAGTCTCACTGAGGTTCAATTTGCATATCAACAGGTTGATCGATGGATGAAGGTCTCCATCAGATTTTTAACCTTTTTTGTGCTGCGATGAAGTAAATCAATTTCCTCACTAGATGCAGAAGCAATGTCGGAAGAGGGAGGTGGAGAAGAGAGAGGATCCATTTTTAATAGTTTTAAAGAAGCCTTTTCACAGATTCAATATTAATTTGTGAATTAATGTTGTCTGAAAGAGAGCCTAGAATGTCAAACTAATGCATGCAAAATCCATGGTCACTAATGAAGAAGTGCCCTAATTATGAGTAGCAATACTATAATTAATAACCTATTATTAGGGTGTCATTTATTTGCAAAGTTTAACCTCTTAGACAAAAGAGTCTTTTTTTAGAGTCTTGAGAAGCATGTAATACTTTATTAGTGATTCTTTATGGATTGATATCTCAAAAGTCCCCGCTTTTGTATTCCTCTAATTAATTCAGGTTGGTTAACTAGCAAAGATTATAAATGAATAAAAATGGACAAAATGAGGAAAACCTAAATTTCAAAAATAGAAATGAATAGTTTTGTATGGAGATGGATAGGGTTTATATAGCAAATGAAAAGATCATAAGTGAGCCTATATAGATTCAAAGGCTAGATTGTACTATTGCAAGCTCATTAACATTTAAAAAAATAAAAAATTAATTAATGTAAATTTCTAAATTATACTAACAAAAGATATGTACAGATACATTTATTTTTCAAATGATTCATATTGTTTAGAGTAACCATTTCTAATTTCAGTCCAATTGAACAATCAATCAAAGATCATAGATGAGAATGCTATTAATTGATCAAATTAAATCTTCTTGTCACACATGAATTGTTCAAAAATAAATAAATAATATATATATATATATATATATACATATAATGTCTTTGTTTTTATTATCCAAAATTGAAAAAGTACTATGATATTAAATTTGAGTTCTCTCATGGTATTTTCTCCCTCAAATTTGCTAATGCCTAAATTGACAGTTTCCAATAGAAATACTTTAAGCGATATCTCCTAAAACATCCTATAACATGTTATTCAAGACATGTTATTCAAGACATTAATTCACATATCAGTTTAATTAACCTCAAGAACTAATGACCTAAACTTTCATTAAATCAATATTTATAACTTTTTCTGAAAATAAAAATTATTAAAATACTTATAATTATTTAGATTAATAAAAAAAAAAAAATTATATCTTTATAAGTTTTTTAAATGCGGTTATAATTTTTATTCCAAAAAAAAATTATAAATATTAACTTAATGGAAGTTAACTATATTAGTGATTAAGGTTAATTAAACTGACACATATTTCAATTTTATTGATATCTTAGATAATATTTTAAGAGATTCGAGACTACTCTAGTATTTGTAACAAGCATTTCTCATGACTACTTAACTTAACTCCTGCTGCCCTATCTTTTACTCATATAGAACATGAATTTCTCAATCAATTTCAATTCTTTTATCTATCCAAACCTCAACAAAAATGGTAATAATTATTAAAATTATTAGAAATATAAATTCAAAGGACTGCTCAATCTTTTAATCAGTAATAGAAGACATTTATGCACAAATTGACAAAAAAAGGAAAAAAAAAAAAAAAAAAAAGACCAAAAAAGATAGGAATATTATTTGAGGAAAAGATATAAGCATTTTGTACCATATATCCTTTAATGTATATATATATATATACGTATATATTTTAAGAAATGATGATTAATAATTTTAAAATATATTAATATTATGTTTAGGTATAATTTAGAAAAGCTGAGGATTTTTACAATTGACTAATATTTAACAAACAAAATATTTATCTTAATTTATTCAATCAATCTTATATACATATTTTCTCCTATTCATGTCTAATTATTCTCAAATCCTCATTATTAAAATTTACCATAACAAGTTAGTTACTATATAGATATAAATATATATATATACACACACATTACGACGTATACATATTAAATATTTACCATATTTTCCATAAAAGAAAAAAAAAAAAAATACCACTGATACACTTTTGTTACATTATAATCTAATTTCAAAAATCAACTTAATTAGCATATACATTCTTTCACAAATCCCTCAATCTTTACAATATATATATTTATATATATATATATATATATATATTTCCTTAATAGCCCTACTCATTCTCGTCTGTCCTCACGTTCCTTATTAAAAAAAGAATTATATTGCAATAGATTATTTACCATATATATACATTATTATATATGCATATTAAATACTTACCATATTTTTCTTTAAAAAAATATTTTTTAAAAAAAATCTCACCAGTAATACATTTTGTTACGTTGTAATGTAATTTCAAAAATTAACTTAGTGTACATCCTTTCATCAACCCCCAATCTTCATATATATAATTTTCTTGTTAGTCTATCTCATTCTTGACTATCCTCAAATTATTATATATATATATATTAAATACTTACCATATACTACACTTTTATTACCTTTTAATCTTATTTCAAAAAAAAATTAACTTAATATACACCCTGACGTGGTTGAAGTCAAGAACACTATCCACGTATGGTGGAGAGTGATCTAGGTGATCTCAACTAGAGCAAATGGGAGGCGTGACTGGTTTAGTAAGTACAACAAAGCACCCGCAAGGAAGTCTAAGATGAAGGGTTTATCTCCATCAAGATACTTTGACAATCAAGTCAGTAAAGGGTAGGAGAAAGGTGGTAACCGAATTGACTAGTAGTCCACTGTTTATTAGTTAAAAATGTAGGGAGCAAGAGAGAAAATGTCTTAGCAATGGAATAGTACTCTGAGAATGCTTTCACTTTGTTCTGGATTGGCCTTTCCAGCCTATTTATATAATTTGCTGCCAAAAGAGGCAGTATACGAGCCAATACGATTGAGACAACTAAGAATGGTTTTGACCCAAGGATGAATCAGGCCTACTGCATATTAAGTAAAGTAGAAAAGGAACGCATTAAAGCATATTAGAGAATCTCAGTGAGATCCAAAGCTCGGCACTTCAGGGTGCTTCGCTGGTTGCTGATGTGTCCCCAAAGTGCTACTTGCTGATATGGCAATAGAGTACACCCCTCTGCCCTCCAATTCATCACCCAGAGGTGGTGTTCTCCTCAATGGCCCCTTGCATTGATGTGGTTTGCACACGTGGACGATCGGATGAGACCTTTCATGCGCCTCCATCCAAAAAGACGAAATTGTTGGAAACTGTAGTTGTAGAGATGGCATAGAAGTTCAGTCGTACAGGAACCTGCATTGATGGGGGATACGAGGAGACAATCATTAATGGTGTTCCTCTGCTTTGTGTTTCAAATTTGAGCTATAAATACGCCTCTTTTCCACTAGGGTGTTCCATTGTCCCTCATTTTATGTGATCTTCATCTTCCTCAAAAAGCTTGGATTCTTCCTTCAATTCTAATATCCTTGTTAGAAGTTTCAAAATTTACCCCTGTGACTGCGTGTCTACTTCCTTCAAGTCTTTGGTCATTCCTTCCCCAAGCATTTGTTTCCCTTCTTCCTTTGACTCTACACCTTATTTAGTTGAGCATAGACCATGGCTGGTAACAAGTTGAGTCTAGTTGAGGACAGCTCCATCCTTCATGGGGAGGATGAGGTGCCTGAAGTGTCACTAATTGTCAGGAGGGTTAGTTTCAGACTAATACCGGTCTTTGTCCTATTGCCCAATGCCATAAACTCTAAAGAATTTCTGACAGTGTGTTCTTCATTTGGTCTATTTGATCCCCAGTATAGGGTGTTTTTGGGGGGTGATATTGGGTCCATGTATAATAGGTTCATCTGTGTTCCCTTTGCTCATGTTTATAATGGGTGACGCTTCCCCTTGGATCACTTCTTAGTTTATGTCTTGTTGGAGGCGCAAGCATAGTTAGCCCACTTTCATCCGAATGCAGTAAGGTTGTTGGTGTGTTTTTATGTGCTGTGCAGGAGGTTCAACGTTGAACCTTCCAAGGATCTTGCATCTGTCTTCTTTTATTCTGTAAGACCCCAAGACCATACCTTTTCCCTTTGCCCTAGGAAAAATAGGGTTTCTTTATTTGACCGTGTGCCAGATGAGGTAGATTGAAGGAGTAAATGGTTCTGTGTGGAGTCGACAGTTGGTATCCCTTTCTCCTCTTTCATCAACCGATTGGAAGGTTAGGGTGCCTGTGTCATCCTTTTGTGTAGCCAAGAGATCTTTTGTGACTGCCATGGATGAGGTTCTGGGACTGACCTCCAGAGGCAGACTAGGTTTTTTTCCTCTAATGCGTTATTGATGAGGTCTTCTCTAGAGTGGTGTGAGATAGATGGAGGTCCTGAGAGAAGAAGAGAGTTGGGTCTATCTATGGAAGAAGTGAATCCCTTGTGGACTCTCCATTATCGTAGAGCTAGCTTAGTAGATTGCTTTGCTTGCAGGCGGAGAGTAGTTTGCATGCCTTCTTTGGGTAAACATACGTTGCTTTGCATGCATAGGTGGTGGTTGTATTTTTCCATTGACTTTTGTCTAACTCTTCTGTATTTCTTGCAATTGTTGCTCACATGGATCTAAGCGATATCTAGGCAACTCGCTGAGGAGTGAAGCAATTTAGGCAATCAAAGCTAACTACTCAGGGTCAAAATCTTCTTCCATCACCACCACCCTTGGCTTAGCAAGATTAGGGCTCTGCTTCTACTAAAATGGCGTCGAGAGCTGAGCCTATTTATGCTACGGTTGTGGCTTCTACTACTTTTGCGGCTGCTAATGCTGGTTCCAATCTTCTTCTCTGCCTCGGCTTTCTGATAAGGGGAAAGAGGCCCAAGGAAGAGGAAGATCTCATGACTAAAGAGAGTAAGAAGAGGTCTTCTTTGGGGAGATCTAGGACTCCTTCTCATGGGAGAGGCAGCTCTTCTCGCCAGTCTAAGAGCTGATTTGCTCATCTATCTACTCCTCGTTCATCTACTAGTCCGTCCAACCCTCCTTTAACCTCAGTGCCCTCCAGTTCTCGTCCTTCATCGTCATGTCCTTCTCACTTCAATTGATTGTCGCCTGACTTTTGGTTTCCCCAAGATCCTTGCTAGCTTAAGGAGCTTTGGAGGGAGCTGGAATCAAGTGCTCCTCTTACCACCATACTCAATTTTGGGGAGTCTAGCATTGCTACTAACTTAGGTTTGGGCATGATTGCTCATTGCTTGGAGACAGTGGTGGCTAACAGAACTTAGCCTATATGGCCAGGGTAAACTTAACTAATCTAGTTTTGCTCCCATTGCCATGTTTTTCTTGCACTAACATCAGGATCTTTTCTAGTGTGCTGCTTTCAAGCTAACGATAGCCAACATCGAGATCGAGGTGGAAGCTTACCATTCCCGGACTATCATGACTAAAGAGGGAAAGAAGATGGCAAATGGAGAAACCTCTACAGTTAAGGAACTCTTGGGGAGCTACAGAGGAGAATCTTCACCAGACCAAGGACAAGGCTGTGACCTTGCAACTGGAGAGTAATGAGAGGACCTAAAGGCTAAAGGACTTAGAAGATGAGTCGCTTGGTCTTCTCTCCTAGTTGAATGAGGCAACTCTCAAAGTAGATTCCCTAAGTGAGTAGGTCTAGCAGGCCGAAGCTCGGGAGGAGCTTTACAAGGTGAGGAATAATAATCTCCTGCAGAAGGAGAAACTTATATGGGAGAGGGAGATAGACTTCCTGAGGTACGCAACTCATCGGTTGAAAATTGAGGAAGCCTTCAAGGAGCCTACAGAATTTCAGGCACTAGTTAATGCTTGGGCTAGTGAGTATTTGGATAGAGGGGCAGCCCGTGTGGTCTGATAGTTCAAGCTATGATTGGGGAGAAACTGCTGCTAGCACAGATCTACCGTGACTTCTTTGCTAATCCAGAGTTCAGGGAGATGTTGACTTTGCCTCCTTCTCAGAGGAGGAGTTGGAGGCCATCAAGGTTTTCAACAAGGAGTATAAGAATCCCCTTGAACTCTACCTGCTCCTATGGAAACTCCTCTCTTCCATCTATTGAACTCTTTTCCTGTCTCTCCTAATCCAAGCGAGAGCCCTCCAAGTGGTAAAGGTGAAGAGATCATAGTACTTTTTGATAAAGATGTTCTTGCTCCCATCAAGGCATGTGCGGAGGTTCCCTAGGTGGCTAAAGAGCCTCCGGCTACCAAAGTTGTTGCTGAAGCCTTGGCACCTCTTCTCGCTATGCCTTCTTCTGACATTCCTTCGAGTTCCAACTTAAGGTCAAACATTAAAGATGAAGGGATATGATTAGGTCTGGGAGGATGGCAGAGGCTCTTGGTTAACCATGCAAGAGAATTATCTGCTTGAGTCCTGACCTGATTGTCTTCTCAAATCAAGTCCTTTGCGCTTCAATAGCCGCTTCATCTTCAAGTTCTTCCATCTGTTGATGTCTTAAAATTCCTTTATTGATTACCCTGCTTTAGGGATTAGTTCTTGTTAACTTTGACCTGTAAAAAGATAGGATGCATTGTATATGTAAGGGAATAAGATTATAGAAATCTGTTTTTCCTTTTTCCTTTTTTTTTGTTCTCCCTTTGTCCCTTGGTACATACTAATCTTGTATGAACATCTGTTGTCATGAAGGTTGTAATAATCCTATTAAGCATATTACTCCTCGATCAAACCCTAAGATTAACCCAAGCCTTGGAAATTTCACATCGTCTCAAGCTAACGACTCCTTTAATAATCCCCAAACTTGACTCGAAGTGGAAGAATTCATTGTAATAACTCAAGAAAATAATGCCCCGACTTGTCCCCAAGTTTAACTAGGGTTTTTTCTGCCAAACTAATTTTTAAGTAAATGGTTTCAATATCCTCAAGATTTATTTACTCAAATAACTTTATCTAGCATAAATTTACAAGGGGTTCGAGATTTACTCAAACCAAAGGGGTAACTCATCCTAATTAATGAACATCAACTAGCCCAAGATTTACTTGGACCATGGAGTCATCATTAGGAAAGACTTAAGTAAGCAACCTTCGCCTACCTAAGATTATTTGGGATAGGTGAGGAAAGCTTCAACAGACAACTTGTCATAGGCCCACTTCTGGTTGTCGGAGTGCCAAGGTCTGGGCGATAGAGCTTTGTCCAATCGAGTCGAAGTTAGAAGTTGTGAGGTTGTCTCAATCGATGTGTCACGAAGAATCTCCTGAACTGACACCCGTAAGGACTTGACTCCCGGCTTGCTCCTGCTCCTATGAGGGATCCACAACATACTCTATCAAGTGTCCCTCTCTCATGAGTCGTTTGATGGCCCCGTTGAGCTGGAAACATCACCTAGTGTCATGCTCGTGGCCTTAGTGGAAGGTCTAGTATCTACTTAGGTCACAGGGACTGTCCGAGTGAGCATTGAGTAGCTCAGGGTGTCTCGCTCCATACCTCCCCTTGATAACAGCGATGAGATCTTCTTTGGGAGTATCAGGGCGATGAAGGTGTCGAATCTTTGACCTCTACATCAGCTGGACCCCTTCTTTCCTCACTGTAGGGAAGATTTCTCCTCCCTCTCTTCTTGGGTTGACTCGTTACTTCTCCTGCCTTCTCAATTATAGAGGGGTCATCTTCAACCAAGATGACCTCTCGAGCCACATCAGGCCTCTCCTAAGCTCTAGGTTTTCCTTAGTTGTAGCTCAATGTAAAGTGCTATCGATCAAAAACCTCCCTTGAAATAGGTGAGGATAGTGTCCTCTCTCAAGCCTTCGATCTCCTCACATACCCTTTTGAATTGCTCAAGATAAGAGAACAATTGGCATATTAGAGAATTCAAACTTTTAGGTCTATCATGTTAGAGAATTCAAACTTTAGAACAATTAGCATATTTCTCTTCCAAGATTGTGAATTAATTTTGTAACAGTCATTTTTATTGATGTTATTGATATAAGTTTATCATAATATAGGTCCTCATAGTTGGAGATAAAGAAATAAATGAACGTGAATAGATTTCATTAAACATGCCTACCAGTGAAGTAATCTTGGGTAACAACCACTTTCCCCTCCTATTATGACTGGTGATCTTGAAATCTTCATGTCTTGGGAAGATTAAATAACACGCATTAAGGCGTTTCAAAAATTTAGCTACATAGGCTATGAATGCAAAGAGCTACTAGTGAACATTTTCAGTATTAATCACTTGATTTTGATATGGACTTGGTAGGTGATGACGAATGCAGATATACCTAAGGATGCACTAACTGCCCGAAACAATGGTGCTCAAGGAATTGGACTATGCTGGACAGAACACATGGTAACCTTCTCTCTTATATTTTTTCCCCCTGTTTCTATTACATATTATTTCTTAGTACAAAAACCTAAATGATGGTTATAAAGCTAGTAAGCTAGAAAAAATTGATCAAGTGACATTTTTCTTCAAAGAGTTCTGTTAATTGATCCTTCTAGGTCCAGGCTACTATATAGCTAAATGCTTGTGTCGTGTTCTCAATTTAACAATTAAGTTCCAAAAGAAGTGGACGATGGATTTCCTAAAATTAAATTGCAATTAGGAAATTGCAAGTGACGCTTAAACTTAATATTCTATTTTTTGTGACAAAGAAAGCCGTAAAACACTAAAATTCTGGGTGTGTAGCTTGCTAGGATTTCTAATTGATGTTTCTGTATTAGCTTATAAATTGGTGTGAACAAGCTTACAGATTTAGTTGGGGTTACCATTGGGCCAAAGGGCACAAATGTTGTTCTTGAAAGCAAGTATGGAGCCCCAAAAATTGTCAATGATGGTGTCACTCAGGGAGGTACAATGCTATTAAATTCTATAAGTTCACAAGCATTTTGTTGGTTAACTAATGGGCTATTGCAATTGTTACTACTGCTGCCTTCTTTTTTCATCTCTTTGAGCAAAGCAAAAGCTAATAATTACTATGAAGAAATAAATGAGCTTAACAACAATGGACATTTTATTCTCATGTTTCTTACATTGATGTACAATATGATCTTTATATGTAACCGGTTACTCAGTATAGTGGTTGATTTTGAATGAGTTGGTGCATCTCATCTTCATTGTAAGGTATTCTCCAAAGAACTCTTTCATTGATCTTCCCTTAGGTTGAGTTGGAAGGCCTAGTTGAGAATATTGGAGATAAATTGGTGAGACAAGAAGTTGCTAAGATAAGTGATTTGGCTGGAGATGGAACAACTACATTTGTTGTTATAGAACAAGATCTTATAGCTGAAGCAGTAAAGATCTGTTTTACTTTTAGTGTGAATGTGGTGGTTTATCATAACGCTGATGAATCCATGGTTTTGCATTGTTATTGTTTTGTTGGTAACTAAACTAACTAGTAATATGTATGCAGGTGGTGGTTGTTGGTGCTAACCTTGTTCTAATCACTTGTGGCATTGAGAAAACAACAAAAGCTTTGGTTTCTGAGCTCAATGAATTATTGAAAATTCCTATAGGGCTAACGTCCTTGAAATTCATTTGAAGTTGATACTTCTTTTGGTGCTTAGTCTCAAGCATGTTGCACATATTAAAAAAGTCATAAAAGTGAGTTCAGTCTGCACACTTTCAATTTCTTCTGGAAGTAGATTTTCATTCTTTCTTTCAACTAAGTAGATGTTCATTTTCTTTATACATTATTATTTTCAGCAGGTGGCAGAACAAGAATATAAGAAGGAAAAACTAAATGAGCACTTGTGGGTTATATTATATGCATTTAACTATGTCATTATTTCTAAGATTTGCATTTTGTGACATTAACTATTTCATTATATTTAGAATGTTTATTTCAACATGAATTGTTGGATATATTGATCATTTATATATATATATTGATATAAATTGTTGGAAAGTTTATTTATATTCAATTAGAATGATATTTTTTGTATTTAAATGCATTGGTTACCGTAGTGTAAAATTAAAATTTAAAAAATTCAAAAACAAAAAATGATGGTCCATTTAATATAATATATATATATGATGGTTCCAGTAAATAAAATATATATTTTTTAATTTTTTTATTTAGAAAAGAATATATATCACGGTACTTTAGCTGTCGTATATAACAAAAATATATACGATGGTCCTACAACCGTCGTATATAATAAGAGTATATACGACGTCTCACAACTGTCGTATATAGTTGGAATTTATACGACAATTCCTTAGTTGTTGTATATAATAAAAATATATACGACAGTCCTACAATCATCGTATATAGTAAGATTTTATACGACGATCCTACAGTCATCGTAAATTAATAATCGTATAAAGCAAATACAATGGTTGTTGAGTTGTCGTATATTTTTAACAACCCTTATTTTCACGACAAATCAAAAATCGACATTCAAAACTCGTATATAGTATATATGATGTCTCTTACACTATATACGATAGTTGTAGGACTGTCGTATATAATCTTATTTCTAGTAATGATATTTCCTTATTCTATTTATCTGCTTTTGTTCTTTGAAGGGGGTGACTTACAAGACTTAACCCCTGACCCCACCCACCACCTTTTTTTTTTTTAACAGCATATTACAATTCAAGGAATTATATATGTTAGTCAAAACCTTTATCAAGAAATATCATCTCCATAATAATGTGTTTATTCTTCCCCACTCCCTCTTCTTTGTACTTTGTTCCCATGCATAGTTCTTTATGGAGATCAAATATTGTACGTACGAAAATATTTTAGTTAATAGTTGCATACACTTATAACATCTTTTAGTCCAAATGAAACATGTGATTGAATTCATGATCCGATCCCTCTTTTTCAGGTTGCAGTTTGGGATGCCAAAAAAATAAAACATACGAAATAAACATCAAATTCACAAATACATGACAACTTCAACACTAGGAATGTATGGCAAGGGGAAAAAACTTAATCAGTAAATAAATAATTGCATGAGCACCATGGTGGGCATGCCTCAATTTGATAAAAGGATACTAAAACCATAGTTAAGAAAAAAGAGTAAAAAGAACACCTAGAGTGCTTTGCAAACAACTTCAAGTAGTTCAATTTGGTATTTTTTAATGCAAGGATTCCAAAATCTACTTGAATTGGTTTCCTACAAGTAATTGCAAATTTTCATAATAAAATATATAGGCCAAGATAGTCTATTAGGAAGATTTTAGTCCAAAAGAGAGGGACCCCTTAAAATACCAAAAATCCTGTAGAACAAAAAATGAAAATAGACAGCGCTGAGTGCCACAAAGACTGACCTAATTCATCTGCAACCAAATGATCCATGCTTTTGGATAACCTCAGGCATATTTTAAGCAATTTAGAGACCAAACTATCAATGTAGTCCTTCAGAGGTATAGTTTCAATCATTGCCATCAACATTTGGTGCCAATTCTAATCTGAAGAGTTGCAAGTCATACATATTTATATTTTTCCCTTTCAGTCATTATACGAGGAGAGGAAAATTAACATAATTATAAGACACTAGATAAAGATACAAACCTTTACTTAAGAAGAGAGCCCATAAACAGAGCCAGAAATATATATCTATATTGAAGGCCGAAAACCTCCTCCGACAACAATCTAATAAATAGGCTCCGAGATCAATAATTGCTCCAATCTTCTGCCCCCATTCTGTTGGTTTTATTTAAGAATAAAAATGCCAATTAGCTGTTAGTTACAGTGCTGAAAAATGCATTTACTTCTGGACTTTGCATATTCCACCATCTACTAAAAAATGCCTACTTGTGGACTTTGTGTATTTAGTTTGCAAGTCCCAATAAATCTTGGATTGTTTCAACATCTCGAAGCGTTCTGCAAGCAACCTCTTTTTCCAATACTCTTTGAACCTTTTCTTTAAGAGCTAATCTAGTTCAAGCATGTGCACTGCATTTGCATAAACTCCATCCTATAATTAGGGGGGAGGGAAATCACTGAATGAGAAGATAATGAAATGCAAAGACAACACAGAAATGGCAAATAATCAGTTGAACAAAGCATGTCTAAATTATAGTCACAATTTAGGAAATTTAGAATTTCAAACTCTATTTAGGAATTCAATCACTAACCTGATATTGAACTAGAAGACACCAAATGTCTAAATTATAGTAACTAGAATTGGTTAAAACTACCAAAAACACATTTAAGAATCGCAAAATACACAACTCCAATGAAGTTCTCCTACTTACTATCGCCTTTATAGTAATAAATTAAAAACTAACCTATCGGCACATAGAACATTTTGAATCAGGACTTGCAGCCTTAGGACCTTGGAAGATCATAACAAAAGCTGCCGAGCAAGCACACTGTTTGAGAAAAAAGATGCCCACAACTCAAATTACTGAAACTGTTAATTATCTCAAGACGCAACCGATGATTTTACAATTTGATCATTTTTGTACCTAATTAAGGTAGGGGACTGTGAGATCAAGCTACTTGTGGCTGTGAATGAAGTCGAAGTAGTATTCCATCGTTCATTTTTTTAGAAGCAATTGTCGTCGGATTCCACCACCTTGAGCCATTTTGGTTTCTCAGCACATTGCTCTTTGGCGTGACTCTGGGAATGTGTGTGCGCATAAGCAATAGAGAGGTGAACCATGACTGGTATTTTAAATTCTCATTTAAAATTCAGACAATTATGTAGATATATATATGAAAAATTGGTTGGTTCAGTCCTGTAATTATTTTTATTAATTAACTAAAGTCCAAAATATTTCTTTTTAACCTGGTAAGTCCTATATCTTTTTATAAGCAGCCTTTTAAGTCTTTCTAGCTAAAAAATTGAACTTTTTGATCAAAACTCATCACGTGTCAGGTTCTGATGATAATAATCCTAATAAGAAAGTCGTGACGATGGTATCAATATCTTTTAAAAGGAATAAATTGCTCAAAAATTATTTACAATGCTACAGAACTCTAAATTCACTAGGGTTTAGCTTCTCACCATGTACGATGGTCTGGCCATTCTCTCTGCTTCTTAGTTCGGAGAGAAAAAGAGAGAAGAACAATGTTTGGATTGTTTTGCCCTTCAAAAAATCATCATGTGCCCAATGCGTGATGAATTTCGGCCGAAAAGTTTAAATTTTTGGCCAAACGAACTTAATAGGTTGCTCGTAAAAAGATATAGGATTTACCAGGTTAAAAATAAAGATTTTTAACTTTATTTAATAACAAAAATAGTTACGAGACTGAACCGGCTAATTTTCCTATATATCAATTTATCTCTATAAAAAATATATTTATTTATATAATAACTAAAAAGTCCTATAAAAATATTATTTTTAAAATTTAATAATTTGATATGTTATATTTTTAAATATATAAAATTATATATATATATACATTTATTAATAAGAGATATAATAAAATAATTCATAAAAAATAACTATATCATAAATATTATACTAAGATTATATACGATGGTCAATTAGGACCGACGTATAAAGTAACTTATAAATAAGTGTTGAACAGTCGTCATATAAAGTCTAATTATATATGATGGTCCACTCTAACTATCGTATAAAGTTCATCATAAAAAGGGTCGAAGGACTGTTATGTATACTTTTATTATATACGACGGACCACTCTAATCGTCGTATGAAGTTCATAATAACCAAGGGTTTAAGAGTCGTCGTATATATTCCTACTATATACAATGGTCCAATCTAATCGTTATATAAAGTCCTCATAAATAAGGGTTTAAGGACCGGTATATAATTTGGTAGTAAAAAACCTCTATTTTTCCTTTTTACAGTGAAACTAGAGTATTTAGTCATATACTTCTATCAAAATCGAACTAGCAGGAAAAATAAACAAGATTAAAACTTTTAATAAATTAAAAGGTAAAGTATGCTGGTGACACCTAAATTTTTTCAAATTCTACTCTTTGTACCTAAATTTTTTTTGACCTAAAGTAACACTCCAACTTTTTTTTTTTTTTTTAAATGGCACTTCTGTCAACTTTGACCGTTAACTTAAAAAATTTGTCCATTAATTTGACTTTTGATAGGGGTAATTTTGTAATTAATGACTATAAAAATTTTATTATGGCTTAATTATAATAACCAAAAAATTAAGGGGGTATTATTCAAAATTTTTTAGAATTTTGCACCTTCTTCTTCTCTTTCATCTTCTCAAACCCACTCTACATACCGCCGTCGCCCACTACTGTCACTGTCGCTGCCAACACTGCCTTAAATCCTTAACACCAGTAAGTTGGCATAAAGGGTTTCTTTGGCCTCTTGCAGTAGCAAGCACACTTGGGTTCTTTCTCTCTTTTATAGATATCTATCTATCTATCTATATATATAGTTCCTTGATCTTCTTCTCTTTTCACTTTAATCCTCCATGGTTGAGAAGACCGGTCTCGATTCTCGCAATATCCAGATATCCAAAGGTTTACATGTTTTGCATTTGCTGCTTATGCATATGCAAAAATGCAAATGGTTGATTATATCGTTCTTTTGGTGCTCTTTTGTTTGGAATGTAAATTATTTTGGCAACCTGAGTAAAGTGGGCCTATTGAATTTCATAGACCCTAAATTGATTGGAGCTATTTTTGTTTAGGAGGGATGCAGGGTCTAGGGTTTCTTTTTTTGAGTTTCTTTGACTAAGATTAGTTTTTCATTGGCTTTTGAATTTGCTATTTAATTTATTTCTTTTTTGTGGGTGCAAGAGAAAGAAAGTTAGAGAATTCACTTTATCTAAACATTTATGTTTATGGTTGAACATTTTATTCTTTATGCCACTAGTTTAGATCCTATGAGTGGGGGAATGCATTTGTTCAGGCTCTTCAAATCTATAATTATAGTTCGCTATGATGGTTTTTATTCTCTCTGATAGCTACCTTGTATGCTCCAGCAATTTCGTTGCCATCAGCGGGTAAGAGAAGCAGTTTGTGGTGAGAAATGGGTAAGAGGGTGGGTTGCTGTGAGAAACGGGTAAAGGCCAACCATAGAATCGTTTGGTGCTTGGGTTAACAACGGCGGTGGAGGAGGACAGCGGCAACAGTGACAGTGGAGGTGAAGGAGGGCAGCAGCGTTAACGGTGGAGGAAATGGGTTTTGAAGAAGTCCACGGCGGCAGCTGAAGAAGGAGAAGTAGGAAAAGGAAGAACCCTAAAAATTTAAATAATACCCCTTAATTTTTGTGGTTATTATAATTAAACCCTAATACAAATTTTAAAGCCATTATTTACGAAATTACCCCTAGCAAAAGTCAAGTTAACGGTCAAAGCTGACAAAAGTGCCATTTTAGAACCAAAAAAAAGGTTGGAATATTTGTTTAGGTCGGAAAAAAGTTGAGGTACAAAGACTGAAATCTAAAAAAATTTAGTTGTCACCAGTATACTTTGCCCTAAATTAAATAATGTTACATAGATTAAGTCATATTCTAACAAATACTTTCCTTTTAGAGTAAATCTAAAGAACAAGATGATAAAACACTTCAATGAAGTAATGAGAATGAATAGTTTTGTGAGGAGATGGTTAACCTTTGGGGTTGGTGAAAATAGTATTATCAACATGTACCTCAAGATAGGATTGTACTATTGCATAGCTCATTAATTAACATTGTTTTTTAACTATATTAAATTGATAAATGAATTAAGACAAAAGTGTCATTGAAAATAGTTTGCAAAGATCATTTAACATTTTTGTATTCAATCTTAACGTATTCATTCTATTTTTAGTAGATACCTTAAACGTTAAAATTTTATCAGAATTTAATATTTTACGTATAATATATATATATATATATATGTGCGTGTATTATATAAAGTGATACAAAGAATTTGCCATTGAATGTCATTATATATCTATGAACTTTCACTAAAAAAAAATGCGGGGCTATTGAGACATATTTATTAAGACATTTTAAAATTATAAGTCTTAAAAATATTCTATAACTACGTATGTAAAAATATTTTCAAAAATAAATATTTAGATAATTAAAAATGCTTTAATAGATTAAAAAAAAAAAAAAAAAAAGTCTCAAAAAGTTTCAATTTTATTCAAACATAAATTCGCCTTGAGTAGGCGACTAAAGTTGAGACAATTATATCTTTGATAAAGCATTTATATCAAGTATATTAAAATAAGAAATACCCTAATATATACTCTATTGAGATAATTAAGACACTTAAAAGCGTCCTAATAACCCATTTTATTTATAGTGTTTCATATTACAACTAAACACACATTATAAGATGGATGAATCAAAATATTCATAGAGTTAGAAAACACATAAGTTGTAATAAAACTATAAATATAGCAAGAGAAATATTAAAATTCACAAGTCTCCATCCCAAAGTTCTTCCAAAGACTTGATTAGTCCCTCTGGGTGGATAAACTGACTTACTGGATTACCCCTGCATTGAGGGATTTTTTCAATTTGTTCTACCTCTTCTTTAGTAAGTTCAAACTGAAAAATTTCGAGATTTTGAGCCATCCTCTCCTTATTGAAACTCTTCACAATCACAGAGGCACCTTGTTCGTAGATCCATCTCAGTGCAACCTATATTACACAATAATATTTTTAAAACAGATGTCTAGTACTTTCACTAAACTCACCCTACCTGATCTAGTAGAGACATTTGTTTTTTATTCGAAATATTAAATGACGTTTTTTTGTTACCCTTTACTACTGATCCAATAAAAATACTACATTTGAAGAAAGACCATCAGTGTTGTAGTTGTAGGGAATAAAATTTTATATTTGTGTGAAGAGGAACAAACCTGTGCCACAATCTTATTCTTAGAAGCTGCAATGTCCGAAAGGACTGGACTCTCCATTACTGCATTAGTGCCCAAAGTGCTACCATAAGCTCCTAAAGGAGACCATGCACTAACATGAATCCCTTTTTGCTTGCAAAATGGTAGCAATTTTCTTTGTTGCCATCCAACATTCATCTCTACCTAAAAAATACAACATTTCAACTTTATTTATGATGTAATATTTATTATAGACCAAAAAATATTTAAAACAAAGTTTTTCTTTAGATAAAAGATAATCAGTAGATTTGGCCCTTAACTTACAAATTTTGGCTAATTAGAATTTGTTTTTTTAGTCAATAAGATTTCACAATACTAAGTACTCATATATGCATCTAAAGCAAAGCAAAGTATTTTTGTTGGCACGGCACCTTATTGACTAAAATTTTTTACTTAAATTCTAATTTGACATATGAACTTTACTATTTTTGACAATAACATACATGAACTTAAGAAAATGATGATATTTGTACTTATGAATGGCATATGACATAACACGTAAACAATTTTATCTGATGTAAAATGTCATATGACAAAAATAGTTGATGTTTCTTACCACAAGTCACGCTACGTTAGATAAATTTATTTGTATATCATGTCATGTGTCATTTAAGTGTATGGGTGCAATTAATTTGCACATTTAAAAGTTTATGTATATAATTATCAAATATGTCAAATTAGAGTTTAAGTAAAAAACAGTGAATCAAAATATAGGAAGTTAAAATTACTAAATTATCCTTAAATAAATCATGTAAGTATATCAAATTTATTATATAGATGACAAAAGTAATTGACAAAAGATATGTATACCTGATTAACAGCTGGAGGTATAGTAGCCTTTTCCAGGAGTTTTTGGAGCTTTTCACAAGTGAAATTGCTTACACCAATAGACTTAACTAAACCCAAGTTCTTGCACTCTTCCATGGCCTTCCAAGTCCCATGTATGTCAAAAGGAACGAAGTCTTCCTTTGGGTTTAAATTAACAAAGTTTGCATTTTTCTTCAACCTTATAGGCCAATGAATTAGGTAAAGATCCAAATAATCTAACCCCAGTTTCCTAAATAATTTGAAAAAAAAAAAGAAAAAAAAATAATTAGTTACTAAAAATACAATATTAAAGCATAATTAATTTAGATTCGATTTTTTGCCTAAAGACTATCAAAAACTTTTGTACCTATTTCTTTGACCTATTTTGTAATCTTTAAAAATATTAGTGAATTTAATTCTGAACATTTATTCTATTTATATCCATGATCTTTTTGTTTTTTTTGTATATTAAGTCAAAAATAATAATAAAAAAAAAAGACTTAAATATTATACATATTAATACATTTAAATATTTTATTTATAGTAATTGAATTTTAGATAATTTACTTTAAAATTTTTAAATTTTATTACTTAATTTCTTCCCATTCCAAACTATAAAATAATAATATATAAATTTGATAGATTTTAAAGAGGGTGCAAAATTTAAAAAGAAAGTATACCGAAGGGTTTCCTTAAGGGCAGGAACGACGAGATCATGATCGGCATCAGTGCACCACAACTTAGAAGTGATGAAAAATTCTTCCCTTCCATTCTTAACCAACCCGCCTTCAATTGCCTTGGCGACAGCTTTGCCTAGCGCTTCTTCCGACCCGTACTGTGCTGCCGTGTCGAAGTGGCGATAACCGGTCTTGATGGCCTCCGTCAAAATTGC